>ONZH01010435.1:0-45867 GCA_900303285.1 Rhinella marina
AGCAGTTGTAGGCGGCGCTGCGCTGCCCTGAGAGTGGCAGCATCTGTAGTGGACTTGCGGAAATGCGCACAGATGAGGCGCACCTTGGAGAGCAAATCAGACAGATTGGGGTATGTCTTGAGGAACCGCTAAACTATTAGATTGAACACGTGGGCCAGGCATGGCACATGTGTTAGTCTGTCGGGTTGCAGAGCCGCCACCAGGTTACGCCCGTTGTCACACACAACCATGCCTGGCTTGAGGTTCAACGGTGCCAGCCACACATCGGTCTGCGCCGTGATGCCCTGTAACAGCTCTTGGGAGGTGTGCCTTTTGTCACCTAAGATCAGCAGTTTGAGCACCGCCTGCTGGTGCTTACCCACGGCATGGCTGCTGTGCCTAGAGCTACCGACTGAAGGCGCCATGCCCACGGATGGTAATTCGGAGAAAAATGTGGAGGATGAGGAGGGGTCGGAGGAGGAGGCATAGTACGTCCGTCAGAGACCGTGACCGAGGTAGGCCCCGCAATCCTCGGTGTGGGCAGTACATGAGCGTCCCCAGGGTCAGTCTCGGTCCAAGCCTCCACCAAGTTAACCCAATGTGCCGTCAGTGAGATATAGTGTCCCTGCCCGGCAGCACTTGTCCACGTGTCTGTGGTTAGGTGGACATTCTCAGAAACAGCGTTGGTCAGGACACGGATAATATTCTGTGACACATGCTGGTCTAGGGATGGGACCGCACATCGCAAAAAATAGTGGCGGCTGGGGACCGAATACCGAGGGGCAGCCACCGCCATGAGATTGCGAAAGGCCTCGGTCTCTACCGGGCAGCATCTCCAGGCTCAGCAATTTAGAGATGTGGACGTTGAGGGCTTGGGCATGTGGGTGGGTGGAACTGTATTTCCTCTTGCGCTACAGCGTCTGCTGTAAAGACAGCTGAATGCTGCGCTGGAAAACATTGGTGGACGCTGTGGAGGATCGTGGAGGCGAAGGTGTGGTTTTCCGGCGGAAGGCGCTCGTGCCGGGGTCCTGGGCAGGGGGTTGACTAGCAGAGGCAGCGAGTGACACAGGGGAAGGAGCAGTGGTGGGACCCGCAGGAGGTGGTGAACGGCCTTGGTTCCATTGAGTGGGGTGTTTAGCACTCATATGCCTGCGCATGCTGGTGGTGGTTAGGCTACTAGTGGTGGCACCTCTGCTGATCCTGGTGTGGCACAGGTTGCACACCACAGTCCGTCGGTCATCCTCACTTTCTTTAAAGAACCTCCAGACTTGCGAACATCTAGGCCTCGCCACGGGAGCTTCACTACGTGAAACAGTTGCTGCTGATGCACCAGCTCTGGCTCTGCTTCTCCCTCTGGCCACACCACTGCCTTTTCCAAACTGTTCTGGTGCAGCGCTCGCCTCCACCTCAGAAGCACTGTCTTCACTCAGCTTATCAACCCAGCTTGGGTCAGTCACCTCGTCATCCTCCGATTCCTCAGACTGCTCCCCCCTCGGACTTTCTGCCCTGACAACAACTTCACCACTGTCTGACAACCGTGTCTCCTCATCATCCGACACCTCTTTACAAACTTCTTCCACTAAGTCAACATTGTCATCATCATCATCACCCACAGACTGCGACAGTTGGAAAACTTGGGCATCGGGAACGAGGTCAGCAGCAACCTGAGAAGTGGTTTGTGACTCTGGGAAGGGTCCAGAAAACAGTTCCTGAGAGTATGCCGGATCGCATTCCAAATTTTCCTGGGAGGGGGCAGACTGGGGGGAAGGAGGTTGAGGTGGAGAAGCCAGAGGAGTGCTCCCTTGGGTAACGTGGGTGGACTGCGTGGAAGACTGACTGGTGGACAAATTACTTGAAGCATTGTCCGCAATCCACGACATCAGCTGTTCGCACTGTTGTGGTTTCAACAGTCCTCTACCACGTGTCCCTGTAAGTTGAGACATGAAGCTAGGGAGTGTAGCTCTGCGGCGTTCCCCTGCTCCCTCATCAGCAGGTACTGTCTCACCCTGCCCAGGACCACGGCCTCTGCCCCCTGCAGTAATTGAATGCCCACGCCCTAGTCCTCGACCCTTAGCCCTGGCGTTCAACATTTTCTGTATATAAGTGTATTATATAAAAAAAAAAATAATAAATGGGCCTGGTATACTGAAACCCACAAACTTGTTCAGTCTGGTTTGATTAAGTGACGTACAGAAAGTGTCCCCTGGACAAAAAATACGGATTGTAGTGAGTGTACAGCTGAACTGTGACACGCAGAATGGTTCCACACAGCTGTGTGAAATGGATTCGGATCACTGAGCTAAAACAAAAAAAAACTATTTTTTTATATATTTTTTTATTTTTTTTTACTTTAGTTTTTTTTGGAACGTGACGTGCAGGAACTATCGTAGACCTAACTCACACCCTGCTGACGGTGGCTATTTTGACTGCGACCCAGACAAATGTCGCACAGAGATTTTTGTGATCAAGCTATATACGTGAGAGCAAAAGACTTGGTTGGATTAAGTGACGTACAGAATGTGTCACCTGGACAGAAAATACGGACTGTAGTGAGTGTACAGCTGAACTGTGACACACAGAAAGGTTCCACACTGCTGTATGAAATGGATTTGTATCACTGAGATATAACAATAATAAAAAAAAGGGTTATATATGGCGATAGCTGCACTACTAGTGCCAGCCAGCCAAGCCAGGAGACAAAAAAAAATGTCTTGTAGCCCTTAGAAATGCTGTTCGGTTCTTTTGAGATCACTCCTGCCTAACAAAGAACTAAATGCAGGCCCTAACACTGTCCCTGAAAGGCAGCAGCTCTATCCCTAACGACATCCAGACGGCATCTGAGCCGAGCACCGCGGACAGTCACTAGTATATTCCAGGGTCACCTGATCAGGCCAGCCAACCCCGGCTATCGACATGTAAGGGCCCCACGTGATGCTGAGTGTACCGCAGAGTCTCCTGGCTTGTGATTGGATGAGTTTATAGGCGCCAAAAAATGCACAATGCGGAAGTTGCCATTTCCTCGAGCATGGCGAGATACTCGTCCGAGCAGCGAGCACTTACGAGTACTGTAATACTCGAACTAGCACCAAGCTCGGACGAGTATGCTCGCTCATCTCTAATTATAAATATTCCCCTACTCATTTAGTATTTATTAGAGGTCTTTACTATTGTTCAGGCTTAATTATAATACAGTGCTATCAGGAGGGGTTATTGTGTAGATAAGAGAACAAAAGTTTTTGTTGATTTATTGCTTTTATATTTATATTTTTTTATTTTTTTTATTTTTTTTTCCTGTACCTCCTTTCCCTTTTTCTGTGCCCACCTCTCATCCCAAGCTGTTCATATCTCAGCCGAGACCTTCATAATTATGGAATAGATACATTATGTCTGTTCTTAAATTTGGCTCCTTGACCGTCAGAGGGTTTAGTACCCCACAAAAACCTATCTCAAATCTTGTACTCTATGCATAAACAGAAAGTACAAGTTTTACTTTTACAGGAGACTCATTTCAAAAAAGGGCGTGTGCCGTCAATCAGAGATCGGTACTTTACTCAGTGGTATCACAGTCCGAGCACTGACTCTAGATCTAAAGGGGTTTCAGTAGCTATCCATAAATCTCTTCCTGGGTCGGTTGTGGACCTGAGGATGGATGAAGAAGGGCGCTATATCTTTTTGAAGATCCGCATTTATTCTACCTTATTCACAGTTGCTAATTGGTATTTGCCTAACCAGAGACAGTTGGAACTGGCATGTGAATGACAACTTACTGAGGGACCTGGCATGTGTAGCTGAGGTCCGGTCTACTATTCAGACTTTTCTCCAGATACATGCCTCCGAGAGCACACCTTTGCCAATCCAGTGGGAGGCCCTCAAGTGCATATTGAGAGGTGTATTCATAAAACATGGCTCTATACTCAAAAAAGAGAAATCTACTCGTATTGTAGCCTTACTGTCAGAGATTCATTTTTTAGAGGAGTCCCACAAGCAGACTTTATCTCCCACTACGTATTCTGATCTTTTGAAGGCTAGGGAGTCCCTGAAGTCCCTCTTGGACCAGCAATATAGAAGATTCAGGTACAAGGTAAACGCTATATGTATGAGTTCTCCAATAAATGTGGAAGGATGTTGTCCCGCTTTATTCACCCTAGATCCAATCAAACATTCATACCTAAAATTGCTAAGTCTGATAGCTCTAAGGTACATAGCCTGACAGAAATTGCCAAATCCTTTCATGCTTATTATTCCCAGTTATATAATATTCATAATCACTTTGCTGATAGCCCTCCATCAGCTAGACAGCAATGTGTAGAGGATTATATAGCCGAGACTGCTCTACCGAGACTTTCGCAACAAGCTAGTGATGACTTGGACGGAGACTTTTCAGAGTCTACTGTCAAAGCTGCTATTTCTCCAGCGGGCAAAAGCCCGGGCCCAGACGGGTTTACTCCTGCCTTTTACAAATACTTTATAGACAAACTCTCACCCATCTTAAATAAAACCTTTAACTGCATTGGCCCAGATTCCCCTTTTGCTCCTCAGTCTCTTGAAGCTCATATTAGTGTCCTGCCCAAACCTGGGAAAGATCTCACTCTTCCATCGAGTTATAGGCCGATATCTCTCATTAACGTGGATATAAAGCTTTATTCCAAAATATTGGCTGATAGGCTGGCACCCCTCCTCCCAAATGTCATCCACTTAGACCAGGTGGGCTTTGTGAGAGGTAGGGAGGCACGGGATCATACTATAAAGACCATTCTCTTATCCAACTACACCCATGCCTCTAACTCGCCTCTATGTCTGCTCTCAGTGGATGCTGAAAAAGCCTTCGATAGGGTGAGTTGGGAGGTTTTGGACGCCACTTTGCGCCAGATAGGATTGGGTAATAGATTTATTGGGAAGGTGCGGTCTCTTTATACTAAGCCCACAGCCAGGATAAGAACTAATGGCATAGTGTCAGATCCAGTGTGTATCAAGAATGGCATTAGGCAGGGATGCCCCTTATCTCCCTTGCTATATGTGCTTGTGATGGAACACTTAGCTGTGGCAATTAGACAGAACTCATCCATCCATGGGATCGAGGTAGGGGAGACTCAGTTTAAGGCATCCCTTTACACAGATGATTTACTGTTGTATGTTTCTCAGCCGCAGATATCGCTCCCTTCCATATTGCTGGAATTCGAGCGTTATGGTAACCTTAGCAACTTTAAGGTCAATTACTCAAAGTCCGAGGTGCTGAATGTATCTATCCCACCTGCTGTGTTTTCTCGGTGCATGTCATCCTTTCAATTTAAAAGTCAGTGTAGGGCTCTGAAATATCTGGGGGTGGTGATTCCCGCTGATAGCACGTAACTGTATAGCTTGAATCATCTGGTGGCACTAAATAAGGTGATAGCGGAACTGCGCACATTTGATAAGAATATTGTGGTTTGGCAGGATCAATGTCCTTAAAATGGACATTCTGCCTAAATTACTGTACATATTTCAAGCCCTACCCATTCATGTCCCTCTGAACTTCTTTCAGAAGCTAAAAACTGCCACCATTCGTTTTGTTTGGGGTCGCTTGAGATCGAAGATTGGCATTGCCACGTTAAGTAGACCTAAGACGATGGGAGCGGCGGGCCTTCCGGATTTTAGGACATATTATGTAGCGACGGTGCTTACCAGATTGCTGGATTGGCAATATAATGGGTCAACTAAACAGTGGGTGTCTCAGGAACAGTCCTTTAGTACCCTTCCTATTCGAGTCTTACCTTGGATGTCCCATGATTCAAGGCCTTCCCTGTTAAGGCATAATATTCTAACCAAACACGCGCTACAAATTTGGGATTCCTTAAAGAGTAAAGGAGTTGGAATCCGAGACAATGGTCCTCTTACACCTATACTCCATAATCCAATGTTCACTCCGGCAGTAGACAGGGATTCTTTCTTAGGATTGAGTTTAAAAGATGACCCTCGCTTTTCTACTTTATTCAGAGGAGCCCCTTTAAAGTCCTTTGTGGATTTATCTGCTCAATGCTCCCCAACTAGTTTGTCTTGGCTTGAATATAAGCAGCTACAGTCTTTTGTTCTGGCTATGGGGGGCCGGGGTCTCTTTGGTGCAAAGCTTACGGAGATGGAGAAGCTCTTTGTACTCAAGAGCCCTCCTATCAGGCCCGGACTGGCCATCTGCCCGACCGGGCATTTGCCCGGTGGGCCGCACCATGTTGTGGGCCGCAGTGCCGCACGATAATGTGTGGGGGCGGGGGCGATAAAAAAGTGCGCAGTGCGCACAGTTCTTTAATTCTTACCCTGCCGTGGCCTGGCCCTCCCGTCCCCAAGACGTCTCTGACTCCTGAGCTTCCTCCTGGGCTGGCTGTGTGATCCCGCGAGATCCAGCGCTGGGTCACAGGTCTCGCGGGATCACACTGCTTCAGGAGAAGAAGGCGCGCAGGAGAAGAAGACAGTGTCCGGAGTATTTTTTGTGTCTGTTTGTGGCTGGGGGGGCACCTGGCTGGCAAATGGGACACATCAGATGGGGCCAGCGGGCTGATCGGAGGTCTGATGGGGGCTGGGCCACAAATGGCTGATGTGAGCTCTGATGGGGCTGGGGCACAAAAGGCTGATGTGAGGTCATGGGGGCAGAAATGGCTGACCTGAGGTCTGATGGGGGCACAAGAGCTGACCTGAGGTCTGATGGGGGCACAAGAGCTGACCTGAGGTTTGATGGGGCACAAGACCCTGATCTGAGGTCTGATGGGGGCACATTAAGCTGACCTGAGGTCTGATGGGGCACATTAAGCTGACCTGAGATCTGATGGGGCACATTAAGCTGACCTGAGGTATGATGGGGCACAAACGCTGACCTGAGGTTTGAAGGGGGCACAAGACGCTGATCTGAGGTCTGATGGGGGCACAAGACGCTGATCTGAGGTCTGATGGGGGCACAAGATGCCGACTTGAGGTCTGATGGGGGCACGAGATGCCGACCTGAGGTCTGATGGGGGCACGAAACGCCGACCTGAGGTCTGATGGGGCCACGAGACGCCGATCCCTGTACTGTGACATCACTGTGATTATTATCTCTGTATGGTGACATCACTGTGTGTTTATCCCTGGACTTTGACATCACTGTGTTTATTATCCATGTACTGTGACATCACTGTGTTTATTATCTCTGTACTGTGACATCACTGTGTTTATTATCTCTGTACTGTGACATCACTGTGTGTTTATCCCTGGACTTTGACATCACTGTGTTTATTATCCCTGTACGGTGACATCACTGTGTTTATTATCTCCGTACTGTGACATCACTGTGTTTATTATCTCTGTACTGTGACATCACTGTGTGTTTATCCCTGGACTTTGACATCACTATATAAATGCAAAAAAACCTAGGTCAGAGCATGTAGGACACCTGAATAATAGTGATGGGGAATTGATTACTGGGGATCAGAAAAAGGCGGAGCTACTGAATGAATTCTTTAGTTCTGTATATACACATGAAGAGGTGGGAGCTGCTGTCGGTAGAGTAAGTGCTGGTGATACTTCATGTAATATACTCAACTGGTTCAATATAGATATGGTCAAAGCTAAGTTAAACAAAGTAAACGTGAATAAGGCTCCAGGACCGGATGGGTTACACCCAAGAGTTCGTAAGGAACTTAGTTCAGTAATTTCTTTGCCCTTGTACATAATATTCAAAGATTCTCTGGTGACTGGCATAGTGCCGAAGGACTGGCGTAAAGCAAATGTGGTGCCCATCTTCAAGAAGGGCTATAGGTCATCCTCGGGGAATTACAGACCGGTGAGCTTAATGTCCATTGTGGGGAAACTTTTTGAGGGTCTAATAAGGGACTATATACAGGAATATGTTTTGGATAATAGTATTATAAGTGATAACCAGCATGGTTTTACTAAGGACAGAAGCTGTCAGACTAACCTGATTGGTTTTTATGAAGAAGTGAGTAGAAGTCTGGATAGAGGTGCGGCTGTGGATATTGTGTATTTGGACTTTGCAAAAGCGTTTGACACAGTCCCTCATAGAGGTCTGACGGGTAAATTAAGGTCGGTTGGATTAGAAAATCTACTCTTTAACTGGATTGAGAACTGGCTGAAGGAGCATACTCAGCGAGTGGTGGTGAATGATTCCTACTCTGAATGGTCCCCAGTTATAAGTGGTGTACCCCAAGGTTCAGTGCTGGGTCCACTTTTATTTAATTTATTTATTAATGATATAGAGGGAGGAATTAACAGCACTGTTTCAATTTTTGCAGATGACACTAAGCTTTGTAGTAGAGTTCAGTCTATGGAAGATGTGCAGAAGTTACAAGCTGACTTGGACACACTGAGTGTTTGGGCATCCTCTTGGCAGATGAGGTTCAATGTGGATAAATGTAAAGTTATGCATCTGGGTACTAACAACTTGCATGCCTCCTATGTCCTAGGGGGAGTAACACTGGGAGAGTCACTTGTAGAGAAGGATCTGGGTGTCCTTGTAGACCATAGACTGCAGAATAGCATGCAATGTCAATCGGCTGCTTCTAAGGCCAGCAGGATATTGTCATGTATTAAAAGAGGCATGGACTCGCGGGACAGGGATGTCATATTACCACTGTATAAAGCATTAGTTCGGCCTAATCTGGAATATCCTGTTCAGTTCTGGGCTCCAGTTTATAGAAAGGATGTCCTGGAGCTGGAAAGGGTGCAGAGACGGGCAACTAAACTGATAAGGGGCATAGAGCATCTTAGCTATGAAGAAAGATTGAAGGAGTTAAACTTGTTTAGTCTTGAGAAGAGACGTATAAGGGGGGACATGATCAACCTGTATAAGTATGTAAATGGTCCATACAAAAAATATGGTGAAAAACTGTTCCAGGTAAAATCCCCTCAAAAGACAAGGGGGCACTGCCTCCGCCTGGAGAAGCAAAGGATCAGACTCCAGGGGCGACAAGCCTTCTTTACTATAAGAACTGTGAATCTGTGGAACAGTCTACCGCAGGAGCTGGTCACAGCAAAGACAGCTGAGGGCTTCAAAACAGGCTTAGATAAATTCTTAGAGAAAAAGAAGGTCACCACATATTAAGAAATGTAGAGTCATGTCTTAAGGTTACCAGTCCCCCTCCCCTTCATCACTCCTACCCCCTCCCTTGGTTGAACTTGATGGACATGTGTCTTTTTTCAACCGTATTAACTATGTAACTATCACTGTGTTTTTTATCTCTGTACGGTGACATCACTGTGCTTATTATCCCTGTACAGTGACATCACTGTGTTTATTATCTCTGTACTGTGACATCACTGTGTTTATTATCCCTGTACTGTGACATCACTGTGTTTATTATCTCTGTACGGTGACATCACTGTGTTTGTTATCCCTGTACAGTGACATCACTGTTTATTATCCCTGTACGGTGACATCACTGTGTTTGTTATCCCTGTACAGTGACATCGCTGTGTGTATTATCCCAGTGCAGGAAGAGGTAACTGGTCTGTGTTTGTTTTCTATTTTTCAGGGTCGTGAATGCAGAGGACTACGTCGGATTCGGTGGACTACGTCGGACCAGCTTTTTTTTTTTTTAATAAAATGGTCAAACACGGGTCTGGGGGAGTGTTTATTTCAATAAAATGTTTTATACGTGTGTGTGTGTATTTTTTTTTTTACAATACTACAGTTTTAGTAATTATGGCTATCTACAGACGGCCTTGATTACTAATACTGGGCTTAGTGCTTGCCAGTATGGCAGGCCAGCACTAACCCCAACATCTATTACCTCGGCACCCACCGCCACCAGGGGTGCCTGGAAGAGCCGGGTACCCGCAGGACCGGACCTTCTAAATTGAGGGTCTGGCTCTGGGGCGGCTGCAGGCTGGTACCATTAGGCTGGGAAGGGCCAATAACCGTGTCCCTTCACACCCTGGTAGTGCCAGGCTGCCGCTGCTGGTTGTATCTGGCTGGCGAAGGAAAAAAGGGGGGGACCCCACGCCATTTTTTTTAAATTATTTAATTATTTTTGTAAAAAATGGCGTGGGGTCCCCCCCTTTTTTCCTTCGCCAGCCAGATACAACCAGCAGCAGCAGCCTGGCACTACCAGGGTGGGAAGGGACACGGTTATTGGCCCTTCCCAGCCTAATAGTACCAGCCTGCAGGCGCCCCAGAGCCAGACCCTCAATTTAGAAGGTCCGGTCCTGCGGGTACCCGGCTCTTCCCGGCACCCCTGGTGGCGGTGGGTGCCGAGGTAATAGATGTTGGGGTTAGTGCCGGCCTGCCATACCGGCAAGCACTAAGCCCTGTATTAGTAATCAGGGCCGTCTGTAGATAGCCGTAATTACTAAAACTGTAGTATTGTAAAAAAAAAATACACACACACCAGTATAAAACATTTTATTGAAATAAACACTCCCCCAGACCCCTGTTTGACCATTTTATTAAAAAAAAAAAAGCTGGTCCGGCGTAGTCCACCGAATCCGACGTAGTCCTCTGCATTCACGACCCTGAAAAATAGAAAACAAACACACAAACACAGAGCACTTACCTCTTCCTGCACTGGGATAATACACACAGCGATGTCACTGTACAGGGATAACAAACACAGAGATGTCACTGTACAAGGATAATAAACACAATGATGTCACAGTACAGAGATAATAAACACAGTGATGTCACAGTACAGGGATAATAAACACAGTGATGTCACAGTACAGGGATAATAAACACAGTGATGTCACAGTACACCTGTGCAAATAAGGCTAGGGGCTACACTGAAAAGGGCCAGTGGCGCACAGATAAGGGGTAAGGGGCAGGGTCACAAGCAAGGTCCTGGGGGGAAGGGATGGTGAGGGGTGCACAGGTAAGGGCCAGGGTGGCGCACACAGGGGGCAGCAGAGACAAGAACCAGAGAGGTGCAGACAAAGAGGGAGTGGGGCACAGATAAGGGCCCAGGGGCGCAGACCAGGAAGAGGCGTACAAAGACAAGGGCCAGATCCCAGGGTTGCAGACAGGGGCCAGGTAGGCACAGCCAAAGGGGCGCAGATACGAGCCAGGGGCTGCATTGAAAGGGCCAGGGTGGTGCACAGAGCAGGGTCACAAGCATGGTCTGGGGGGTGGGGGTGAGGGGCGCACAGATAAGGGCCAGGGTGGCACAGACAAGGGCCAGGGTGGCGCACACAGGAACCAAGGGGGCAGGGAGGCGGCGGTGCAGACAAACGCCAGGGAGGGGGGGGGGGGCACAGATGAGACCCTGGGGCAGACGGACCACGGAGACAGAACCTCAGTCCTCTCTTCCATATCCTTAAATTGATTGCACTTTTTAATTATAAGATGCTGACAAGCAAAATATTCAATAAAGCACATAGTTTCTGTTACATTGTTATACATCATTTCGAAATATTATGCTGATACGTTCATGCATAACATCCGCAAAGTTTGTATGTGGGCTGGTTGGATTTGTGTGGCAGGGCTGCTTTTTAGTCCCAGTCCGGCCCTGCCTCCTATACACACCATCTCGCTCCTGTATAATAGTTTGATGTCAGGTTTGCTTGCAGCAACGCCCCTTGGATTCATGTCTGAGTGGGAAGGGGACTTAGGTCTCTCTATTGATAAAAAAGAATAAGAAAAGTCTTTCATATTTTCTCACAAACTGTCTATAGCATGTGCGGCACAGGAGAAGAATTATAAAATACTGTCTCGGTGGTACCGATACCTGGTATGGCTCCATAGGATATTCCCAACAGTACCTGACACTTGCTGGAGATGTAATACAGAAAGAGGCACTATGGTACATATATGGTGGGGATGTGATATGGTAAAGCCCTTTTGGGATCAGGTTCTCAAGATCTTTCATGCAATCTCGGGGAAAACAGTAGCAAATTCTCCTAAGGTGGCGCTTTTGTCCATCTTGCCTGGATCCATAGCTTCTCAGAAGAAAAGCTTATTGAGATTTTGCCTTGCAGCAGCGAGGACTGTGATACCAAGACATTGCCGGTCTACCCATGTCCCTACCATGTTAGAATGGTTTCAGGAGATGTTACATATTTGTAGAATGGAGGAACTCTCCGCTGATATGAATGGGTGTTCCCATAAGTATACGACATTGTGGCAGAGTTGGTCGGAGTTCCAGCTATCGTCATCCTTTCATGCTTTGGTACACTGAAACTCCACATGACAGCCTCGACCAAATGTGCTCTTCCAGGGACCATACATATCCTCCCCAATCAAAATACCTACATACTCACCCCCCCCTCCAATACCCCCCCTTTTTTTCCCCCTCTCTTTTCTCATGACAGTATCATATATGTATACAAAAAACCTCATAAGTTACATTTATACGAGAGAATTGTAATACATATTGGAGCTCTACAAAAGGGCTCATGTTTCCGTACTAAACTGAAACCTGCTTTTTTTAATGTAGCAGATCGGGACTATGGATAAGTTACGGCTTTGCTACTTGTCTAATGACACTATGAGACTTGCAATTGTTATTCTACTTTATTATTTGAAAAATTAATAAAAATGTGTTTAAACATTAAAAAAAACAAACAAAAACAAAACAAAACAAAATAAAAACAAAGAGCCACTGGCCCAGCCTCATACATTCAACATTCACACCTAAAATACATAACTATATACAATATATACATAATAAAACATAAAGAAAACATAAAGAAAACTTACTGGCCTGGTTGTAAAATAAAACCCCACATATATGAATACACATATATTTCTAAAATTCCTATACATGTGTATGCATATATGCCATACCAAATTTTTTTAATTAAATAAACAATAATAATAAACAAAAAATAAACTAATAATAAACAATAAAATAAACAATAAAATGAAAATAATCATAATAATTATTTTTATTTATTTATTTATTTATTTTTATAATTTTATATTATCGCACAAATATAAACTTAACTTAACCTATCTAACCCTATAAACAACTAACTAACCCTCCACCCAGGGGCTGACCTCCGCCTCATGTCCATGTCATGACCGCATAGTCCGAGGCCAGGCCCTTCCTTAACACACCACCGCCTACATCCAGCCCCTCGCCTCATGTCCTCTCATGTCCGCATAGTCCAGGGTTGAATGCAGGCCTCCGACACACAAATCCCTCCCCAAACCCACCCAATCTAACTAAGACCCGCTCACCCTAATATACAAATATAAAATATTATAACGGCAAAAATAACGCTAACAAACATAACGAAATATAACGAACTTCATAATCAAAATCACAAAACCACCTGAAGGCCCAAGTTCGGTTGCCTGTAAGCCCTTTACAAAACCACTAATTATCTCAAAACAAAAATCCTAGGGTGATAGTAAATAGCCCACTACCAGGAAAAGTATGACTAAGCTAGGGCACATCAAAAGCAAAACCTCTCCAGAGGTAAGAGGCCCTACTAATGCCCAGCTTCTCATACTCAAGAGAGTGAACATTCACCAGGTCACCGAGAATGTTCCTACACACCTCATCCATCGGAAGGACTTTCTGCTGGGTACTAACTAAACACCGTGCGTTCCACGTGTAAAACCTGACCACTATGCTAGCTAGAAAAGCAGTGCACAGGTCCCTTCTTCCCAGGTCTCTGAATGCCCCATAAGGAGAGGTTGGCTAACCGAGGCCAGCCAATGGAAGCTGCCACCCGTTTGTACATTTCTATATTAAAGGGACACTGAAGCAGGAAGTGCTCCATACTTTCCAGTATGTTGCCACACTCCTCCCGGGGACAACCCCTTTCCTCGGATTTCCTGTACTTCAGATTGTCCCTTACATACAGCTTCCCATGAAAGCAGCGCTAAGCCAAGTCCCAAAACTTCAAGGGGATCCTTGCCAAATTTAACAACTGTAACCCCTCGTCTAGATCCCAGCTTGGGCAATCCTTAAGGGCCAGGGGCTTTTGAAAGTGGGTCAACAAGACCCTCTCATCAAGGGACCTCCTTGACTTGGTCTTGATCTCCTCAACTTCCAAACCCCACCGGCGGATCACCTTCAGAATCGGGGTGACATAAGCCGGAAGATATCCGTGAGGCGTACGCAAATCCTTCACCTGCCCTTCTGTCTCCCACTCCTGGAAGAAAGTCCAAAACCACTCTTTGCAGGCGGCTACCCACGAAGGAGCCCTCTCTGTCCAGAGGTTTGCTAGGTTGATCTTAACAAAGGTGTTCACAAGGAACACCACGGGGTTGACCATACCCAACCCCCCTAGTCTCCTCGTACGGTATGTCACATCCCTTTTGGCTAGGTTCAGCCTATTCCCCCATAACAGTTGGAAGGACAGGCTGTAGACCCGAGTCCAGAGAGGCTCTGGCAAGATACATACACTGCCCAAATAGATAAGCAAAGGGAGAAGGAAGGTCTTGATCAGGTTGACCCTTTCCCTGAGGGTCAAAGACCAACCTTCCACTGGTCGGCCTTCTGAGCAGTGATCTTAAGCCTGCTGTCCCAATTTTCAGTGGGGTAATCCCTATGGCCAAATTTGATGCCTAGGACTTTGGCTGATGACTGGGGTTCTGGAAGGGTGTCCGGGAGATCAAAAGATGGATCACCCCCTCCCAGCCAGAGACTCTCACACTTGTCCCGGTTGATCATGGACCCGGAGACCTCCGAGTAGCGGTCATCCTCGGACATCACGTATTCCACCTCCCCTCCCGAGGACACGAAAACGGTGACGTCGTCAGCATACGCCACCACCCCCTGAGTGGCTTCTGGCTCTGCCGGATCCATCCTGACTCCCGCCAACGGTCCACAATCGATCCTCCTAACAAGAGGATCGATGGCGAACACGTATAACAGCAGGCACAATGGACAACCCTGGCGGACTCCAGACCCGACCTCAAAAGGAAAGCCAAACCAACCGTTCACCAGCGGGAAACTCTCTGCCCCTGCATACAAGATCTTTAACCAATTGACGAACCCTCCTGGCAGGCCATATCTCAGAAGGACCGACCAGAGGTACTCATGGTCAACCAGATCAAAAGCCTTTGCCTGATCTAAGGACAGCATGTACCCCTTCCAGTTACCCGCCCTACTCTGTTCCACTGCCTCTCAGACACCGAGTACAGCACTAAAAGTGCTACGGCCTGGAACCGAGCAATGCTAGGCCACCGAAAGGAGCCAGGGCGCAAACTTGACCAGCCGTTTAAACATTATCTTGGCCAGAATCTTCCTATCTGTATTGAGAAGCACTATGGGATGCCAATTCTCATTAAGACTCGGATCTTTACCCTTTGATAGAAGGATTAGGGCTGACCTCCTCATTGACTTTGGCAAAGCACCCGAGGATAGGCACTCATTGAATACCTTGGTCAAGAGGGGAACTAAGGAGTCCTTAAAGGTCTTGTAAAACTCGGATATTAAGCCATCCAGGCCCAGAGACTTCTTTAGGGCAAGCCCTTTGATAACCAGGCTGACTTCCTCTTCCCTGATCTCTTCCCCAAACCATCAAAAGAGAGGTCTACTCCGGACAAAGAGACTGTTTTGTCCAGGAAAGCCGACATCCTGTCCTGATCCAGATCCTTCTTCTCCAAGAGGCGCTAGTAAAAGGATCTGACGATTTCCAGAATCCCTGATCTGGACCTGATTAGCGATCCCGTACAATCGACCAGTCCCGTCACCAACTTACTACTCACTGACATCTTACAGTTTCTGAAGGGTCGGGCGAGCGGTATTTCCCGAAATCCCTCTCAAAAACCAAAGATGTGTGCCTATCATACTGGCACCTCTTGAGCAAAGATTTCACCCTGCATATATATTCGCGGCTACCTCCAGTCGAGACGAGATGCTCGAGTTTCCTCCTCAGACCCTGGTACAAGTGGTACTTGTCCAGGGACCTGAGGCTCGAGAGCTGACGGAAGAACTTTGCCGCCCGATCTTTGAATATCTCCCACCACTCTGACTTAGTGTCACAGAGGTCCTGTAATGATACCTGATTCTGAAGGAAGTCCTCAAAGGATTGTCTCACCCCTGCTTCCTCCAGGAGGGCCGAATTCAGCTTCCAATACCCTCTTCCCATTTGGGGAGTCTCTGCAACATTCAAAGAGAAAATAATTAAACAGTGGTCGGAGAATTCCACCTCAACAACCTTTAAAGGCGAAAAGATGGCCTCCTCCTTCAAATAAAACCTGTCTATTCTAGACCTAATCTGACTACCTCTATAATACGTGAATCCCGCGTGGCCTGGGTTTTGCCTAATGTGGACATCCACCAGGCGGGCCTCGCTAGCTATGCTATTTAATGCTACACTATCATAAGCCAGCCGGTCTCTGGCGGCTCCCCTGTCTTGAGACCTCGTGATGGTATTGAAGTCTCCGCCAAAGACCACCTGCCGTCTCATAAAAAGGAAGGGCTTAATCTTCATAAAGAGACATTTGTGGTCCCACTTACTTTGGGGACCATAGATGTTAATCAAACGAAGCTCCTGTCCCTTCATGAGGACATCTAAGATCAAACACCTCCCCATTTCTAGCTCAATCACCCGTCGGCATTCCACCGGAGCGGTAAAAAGGACCTCCACCCCACTATATGGCTCAGCCACAAGAGACCAATAGGAAGGTCCAGATGTCCACTCCTTCCTCGCTTTATGAATGGCTGCCAAATCTGGCAGCCTGGTCTCCTGCAAGAATAAAATGTCAGCTTTAACATGCCTAAGAAAAAGAAAGGCTGTAAACCTGGCCGCATCCGACTTTATGCTGGCGACATTAATGGTCGCCAGTGTCAACGGGGTGGGTACTGCCTAGAGGGTGATTAACCTAGATGGCCTTCTTCCCCCTCCCTTTTTCCAGACTTTTTCCCAGACTTTTTACCCTTCCACCTCCCGGGACTGCTATCCATGGTGGCTCGGCTCCGCTTGAGGGAGACAGTAGTGTTCATCTGGTTGGTCTCCTCCTGCCCCACCCCTGTCATTCTCAATCACTGGGTCTGGACCTGCCTCACCTCCTGGGGACCTTGCATCTCTCCCAGAGAGAGGTGCGGGCTCTCCTACAGGCTCTCCCTCCTGCGCCTCCGGCTCCCTGCCCTCAGCCCCCTCTTCCGTAGAGGAGGCATGTGTCTCATCTAGGACGAGAAACCGTTTGGAGAGATCCAGGGGGGAGTCGGCTTCGCCTTCCAAGGCCACTCTGGTCGGGCTAGATTTTTTCTTGGTCAGGCGTTTCCGTCTTATTCTGTTAGACTCTGCCCCGCTACCCTCTGACACACTTGTGTAGCATGAGGACAGAGTCTCCTCGGCACGGTCTAGCCTCCTAATCTCCTCATTCAGCTCGTTTACCTCAAGGGTCTCAGCTATTACAGGAGAGGCTGCCTCCTGGGAGGGCACAGGCATCACCCCGGGACGGGATTCCTCCTGCTCCCTTTCCATTTGACGCCTCTCCCTCCGTCTCTGCCGGGACGGTCCTTCTTTTCTCTTCCTAGACCCCACAGCACTGGTGCCTTCGTCAGCACTCACCTCGGCTGAGGGAGCCTCCCGGCTCTCCTCCGCGCGAGCGTGAGCCACGTTGGCAACAGAGCGGGGGCAACTACTGAAAGGGTGCCCCAGCTCACCACACAGGTTGCACCTAATCACCCTACAAGATGCGGCTAGGTGACCCTCACCCCCGCATAACGTGCACTTCTGCACTTGGCAGCTGGTGCTGAAATGTGAAGCGCTACCTCACTTGTAGCAGAGCTTAGGCTACCCCCTGTAGAAAACCTGAATTCTATCCTGCCCGAGGAAGGCAGAGGATGGAATGTGGGAGACCGACCCACCTGAATGTTTCAACTTGATCTGAAACGTCCAGGCGACCGACCAGATACCATACTCGTCCAGGAACTTGCTAGGAAAACCCTGGATGGCCCCGTACCTGCTTAGTCAGGTCATGATGTCAATGCCAGAAAGTGATTCGTTATGGTCACTTTCTTGACCTCACTTTGGCGGGTTATCGCTCGCACGAAAAACCCCTGCCAGTCCGGCTGGTCTTTTGCCAGTTCATACCCAGACCAGAAAAGTTCAAGACCCTCTGGCCGGGCAAAACTGACATCAAACTCCCAGGTCCCATACAGATGTATCAGGGCAAAGATGTCACATGCCCTGATGCCCATCTGAAAATGGAGCTCATCCACCCTCTTTCTAGTAGGGCATGCTTCATCGCCTTCCCATTTCAGACAGACAACATTCCGTCTGGTAGTCTTCCCGGAGCCGGTTGTGGGTAAATACCATGAGGTCTCTCCCCTGCCTTGCTGTCGGAAGGCACTCAGGCCATGCCTGTCTATCCAGAAGGATAGGTCCACCTCCTTCCCCTACTGTGATCGAATTCTCTCTTCTCCTGAGAGCCTCTAGAAGCTGCTGCTGCAAGTTACCATCGCCGGACCCAGGGAGTGAAGAGGACGATGAGGGCAGCCCCCCCGCGGCCGCAGTCACGCTGGTGCTGACAGGCACCACGGCCGCAGGAGAGGCAACCGGACCAGCCCCTCCCCCCACTACCCCATCTACAGCATTTGTGCCACTTACACTGGGTGTCACCCCAGACCCCAATGAAGGGGCCAAAACAGCCCCCCCATCAGGGCCCGGGGCAGCACCCCCGACTACTGCGACATACTCACAGGCCAGTTCTGATCACTGAAATAGGGACAGCTTTTGCAGCTGCCCCTTCATTTTTTTTTAACAATATCATTTTTATTAACACTTTTATCAGCATTTTTATCACCATTTTTCTTAACTTTTACAGTCATATATTCACCTACGTTTGCAGCAGGGCTTAAATCCATGATGGCAGCAGCTGCTGTCAAGTCCACGGCAGCAGCTGTGCTTAAGTCCATTGGGCTAACTGTCTCAGCAGCAGCCTGCTCCTTCCTCCCCCCAACACTAGGGGCAGCAGAGACAGGAATCAGGGCAGGCTGCGGATGACCTGGGAGTCAGCAGGCTGTGGCACCACTGCTCCCAGACACACCGCCGGCTCCCTTCACATTATAGGCGGAAAGTACGCCCACCATCTGTACAACACGGGCAGGGGACCTGCCCACCTCCTGCATAGCATGAGCGGAGGACCCGCCCTCCGCTTTCATGGGCACGTCCACCTCCTCTCCACACATGGGCGCCTCTCCCATAACTAACGGAGACACGCCCCCAACCACTTTAACCGCTCCCTCTCCTCCACCCCTCACCGCTAATGTGTTGGTACTAGCGGGAGGAGCCCTGGGGACATCGGGAACCGTGGGAGAAGAGGGGGAATCGGGGATAACGGGGACCATAAGGTTTTTACCTGGAGCCTTCATGGGGGAGCCAGTGGCCCCATCACACCGCTGCAAACCCACAGTGCACTTGTCCAGTGCTACCGGAGCCGCGGTGGTGGGCGGGGCCATAGTCGCAACAGAGATGCCCCCCTCCTACCCTGTACACACCAGACCTGAAGTCTTCATGTTCGGCTTTACAGCCGACTCCTCCCCCTTACCATCCCTGCTACCACAAGCAGAGATAGCGTCCTGCGCCATCTTGGATTACTTTGCTAGTATAATCTCCCCGCTCCTACGCTCCTGCCCCATAACAGGAGCAGGGCCAGGGAGGACTGCCCTGAGCTGAATTTTCAGCCGGCTCAGAGCACATTTGATGAGACACATAAATAAATCTCACCTCGGTGTCGCTGCTGTTGTTTTTCTTTTTCTTTCATTTGCCCACATGTTCGTCCTCATCAGGCAATTCATCGCCAAAGAGAAACCCATTCTCGTGGATCGGGGGGGATTCCAGGTGACGTATCTGTTGCATTAGACGTCCACCAATGCCACTGCCCCCACTGTCTCTTTCCTCATCGGAACTCGTGGGGGTAGATGCACCTGCTCACCTGGAATTCCTGAGTCCACAGTCTGTCCCCCCGGATCTGTCCTTGGCTTCAACTCTGATTTCTTCTCAGGCTCAGGCGTATCCTCTTCTCCAGAGGATTCTTTGTCGTGCCTTCTCTCTGCCATACTTGCAAATATTTCTTCATTGCTGAGTTTTTCTTTAAACGGCCCACTACAGTTTAAAATGGCCGCTCTCCTTCCTTCTTTTTGTAGAATAATCGCCTTGAGATCCTTGATTCTCCTGGAGATTTCAGGCCTTATGCTTCTTGACGCTCGGTCAGCCTTAGCCCTCTCCATCTTTAACTCATTCCTGACTTGCTTCAGATCTTTTCCTGCTTCCTCATACTCCCGGAGGTAGGCCGCAAGACGAAAGCCGTATACAGTGACAGGCTCCTGGGGCCTCATATTACCCCAGTTAGCCTCCACCGCTCGCAACCCACCTCCAGGAGCACTCCGCATTCCTCCGTGGGGGCTACTGTCCACCCCCAGGGACCTGCCTGCGATGGCCACGGCATCACTCCCAGGAGCCACAAGGGCCACCTCAGCATGACCCCTGCTAGATCTTCTGACTCTTGGGGCGGTAGATGGTCCAGAGGCCGGTAGTTCACCTCCCCTACCCCCCGCCGGCCTACTCCGGGGAGTAGGTACCTGGGTTCTGGACTGCTTCATAGCCCAGGGACCCACCACCTTCCTGGGAAGAGGCAGGTCCTGGGCTGAGTAGATAGAAAAACCCTGGAAGTCTTGGCTGGTTCTCAGGAGCTGCAAACAACACGACCACACCCCGTGGCTGCTAGCACCAGACTTGCCCTCAAATAGATCCTCGTTAAAGGATTTGAAGTGTACTCATTCCAATTACAGGGCCTTGAAAGAGTCCTGTATTGTTATTTTTCGTCACTACCTCCCCGAGTCGGGAGTGGGTAATTTAAGCGCCTGCTGCTTTCCTTGGATGTGGTAGCCGTTTCTCAGGCTCCCTCTCCAGGGGCCCTTGAAGAATGTGACCCCCTGGCGATGGAGCAGAGAGTCGAGAGGCCGACGCGGCACGATCCTGCGGCGGATAGCGATAAAAGAAACAGACGTCAGCGACTCTTAGCGGTGCGGAGGCAGCAGCATGTGTCCCTTAAATTTTTTTGGCGGTCAGCTCGGCAGCAGCTTGTCTCCCTTAAAAAAAAATTTCGGTCAGCTCGGCACCAGAGTCTCACTCTTAATTTTTTGGGACGGTCTGCTCAGCAGCAGCATGTCCCCCTTATTGTTTTTGAGTGTCAGCAGCAGGCCATCATTGGTAATTTTTCACGGATGTGTCTGATGCCCTACTTTATGTGTAATAAAGGGTGCATTGGAGTGCCTGATCCTTGTAATTTTTGGCAGCCCTTTCCCTTAGGGCTTAGGCTTTATGGGTGCCGGAGTCCGACAATTATACCATAATGTGAAAGAGGCCCTCCTTTATATGATATACCGGTTGTAAGGGAATGCCTCAACCGTGTAATTTTTGGCAGCACTTGCGCTTAAAGTACAAGTAAATATATATTTCCAAACAATATTTCCTGTAAAGTTGATGTTATCTTGGGTTTTGGGGGGTATTTTTGTCATTCCGTAAAAGTGGCGTAATAGTTGGGCATCATCGTTAATAGCAGCGACTTTGGTGTCCAAGATGCATCCAGACATCCTCCCCATGCTGTTCCCTAACCATTTTTGTGGTGTTTCCACCATTTTCTGATGTTTCCCTATGGACCAGACACCCTCCCCTCATCCGAGAAGGGGGTGTCTGGTCTTCTCCCATTGACTTCCATTGTACCACCTAGTGTTCAGCCAGAGCACCCGAGCACCCGAACATCGGAGTGCTCGATCATCACTAATATTGAATACACTGTATTTCCATGAACCCCTTCCTCTTCTCATCCTCTTCCTCCATCATATCAAACTGCTTATTAGGCTGCCCTCGCCTTTATATATTTAAGAGGTTCACCAGCAGATCCTCACCCCTAATTTTTTAACCTAAAAAATTAACCTCACTCTGGTCTTTCTCCTGACATGTTGACCTAACAAGAACCTGTCTTGTGCCGCTCTCCAAACTGAGACATGAATCTAGGAGTTTTGAATGACTTAGTTCCTTGCACCATCAGCAGCACACCCACTTCCCTGTCCCTTACTGCTCGCCTTGCGCATATTAAATGGTATATATGCAAGTTTGTCACAAGTACAGTTGCGCAGATTTATTTTAGTGTATGAGCAGAAAAATTTCACTGAATGAGCAAACGTTATGAAGCAGACGCAACGCAGGTAATGTCACATACCTGTGCTGCATGTGCAGTATAACCTTTCTGTATCCTAAATACCTAACATCCAGTGTATTTTTTTCTGCCGTTATTCATATAATGTATAACGCAGGCACATATAGCGTAGGGATAGGATTTGGCTAGGCAGGGCTAGTTGTTCTCTTGAAAGACCCAAAAGTCCTTTTAAGGACTTTTGTTATATCTGGCTGCAATATTGTTATTCTTGACGGTCAAAATTTGCGCAAGTTTGCCTAATCTTAACACCAGCTGCGCAGCGTGTGCAGGACAATGTATGTTTCTCCTATATACCTGACATTTATTGGGTTTCTTTCTGCCGCTAATCACGATGACATTACATGTGCAGGACAATGTATGTTTCTCCTACAGTATGTACCTGACATTTATTGCGTTTCTTTCTGCCGCTAATCACGGTGACATTACATGTGCAGGACAATGTATGTTTCTCCTATGTACCTGACATTTATTGCGTTTCTTACTGCCGCTAATCACGGCGACATTAGTAATGTCGCCTTCAATAGCTGCAGAAAAAAATACACCGGATTTCTGTCATTTGGGATACACAAATGTTAGACAGCAGACGCTGAAAAGATGGTGTTAAGGTCAGGCAACCTTGTGCAATTTTTAACCCACCACAAAAATAATATATTGTAACCAGATATAACAATGGACTTTTTTGTCTTTTGAACAGAATTAGCCCTGCCTAGCCAAATCATATCATTACATTATATGTGCCTCCTTGCGCAAATGTTATTCAGCAGACGCAAATGAGGAACTGCGGCCTTAATTAACGGCTGAAAAAAGAACAACGGATGTCAGGTATATCGACTTTTGAAAGATTCTAATACACACGCTGTGCACGTAGTGGCAGTGTCAGGTACACTTGCGTTCTTTTTGCCCCAAAAGAAGAAAAAAATGCAGCCAGATTTAACAATGGACTTTTGTGTCTTTTGAATAGAAATACTAGTCCTGCCTAGCCAAATCTTATCCCTACAGTATAAGTCCCTCCTTGCGCAAATGCCGCCATGTTCAGCCGAATAGTGTATATCATCACTAGATATGACCGTAATGTTGTGCAGCCAACCAATCAGCCGATAGCTATCCCCTGTGATGTCAGAGCCCTATGAAAAGCCTCATCCCAGCCAGTCTGCCATTTTATTTTGTACTGAGCATACTTGAGAAACTTGACAAACACTAGGAACAGTATTTAATAAAGCTTTTAATTGGAGAATATTGTATAGGGGCAGTACAGGAACAATGTAGGGATATCATAGGGAGAGTTTCAGACACTGTAGGGAGAGCATAGAGAGAATTCAGGGACAGTGCAGGCATTGTGTAATCGCCCTGTTCACCTTGTTCCACTGCAGAGCCATTGATCCTTAATCTGTTCTGTTATACATAGACTTACTATGCATCAGACCTAGTCTCAACAGCCAGTCTAATAGATAGGTATGTTTATATAGTTCATCTGCTGCACGAGTTATGGGGGAAAAAAAATAAACATTAAAAAATGTATTCAGACCTATATATGCAATCTATCCATTCCCTCCCATTACATATAGATAAATAGATTAGATATACAGTGGAGGAAATAAGTATGTGATCCCCCATTGACTTTAAAAGTTTTAATACTAAAAAATAAATGAAACGTCTCATAATTTTATGCCAGCTTTATTTTAACAGTGCCACATAGAATATCAAAAGAAAAACGGAGAAAATTACATGAAATGAGAAATAAAAAATTATTTGCATTACTTTGAGGGAAATAAGTATTTGATCCCCTAGTAAAACCATGACTAATGTTGGCTCCCACAGACCACTGACACACCCTAATCACAGTGAAGTTGTTACCTGGATGAGAGACACCTGTCCCTTTATAAAAGGTCACCTGCCAACAGTCTCAGTGACACTCCAACATCTCCACTATGAGCAAGACTAAAGAGCTGTCTAAAGATGTCAGGGACAAAATTGTTGCCCTACACAAGGCTGGAATGGGCTACAAAGCCATAAGTAAGAAGCTGGATGAGAAGGTGACAACTGTTGGTGCAATTATTCGGAAGTGGAAGAAGTACAACATTACTGTCAATCGACCCAGGTCTGGAGCTCCATGCAAGATATCACCTCGTGGAGTCTCATTGATCATGAGAAAGGCTAAAAATCAGCCAAGAACTACACGGGACGAGATGAGTAATGATCTCAAGGCAGCTGGGCCACAGTCTCCAAAAAAAACATTGGTAATAAACTGAGACGTAATGGTTTAAAATCCTGCAGTGCACGCAAGGTTCCTCTGCTCAAGAAGGCTCACGTCCAGGCCCGCCTCAAGTTTGCCAATGAACATATTAATAACTCCGAGAGAGACTAGGAAAAGGTGCTGTGGTCAGATGAGACCAAAATTGAGCTCTTTGGGCTCAACTCAACTCGATGTGTTTGGAGGAAGAAAAATACAGAATATGACCCTAAGAATACCATCCCCACCGTCAAGCATGGTGGTGGAAGTATTATGTTTTGGGGGTGTTTTTCTTCTAAGGGCATAGGCCAACTTCACCGCATTAACGGGAAGATGAACGGGGCCATGTATCGGAAAATCCTGGGTGACAACCTCCTTGCCTCTGCCAGGGCACTGAAAATGGGTCGTGAATGGGTCTTTCAGCACGACAACGACCCAAAACATACAGCCAAGGAAACAAAGGAGTGGCTCAATAAGAAGCATATCAAGGTCATGGAATGGCCTAGCCAGTCTCCTGACCTCAATCCCATCGAAAATCTATGGAGAGAGCTGAAGCTTCGCGTTTCCAAATGCATGCCTAAAAACCTTAAGGATATGAAGATGATTTGCAGAGAGGAGTGGGCCAAAATTACTCCTGAAGTGTGTGCAAACCTTATAAAAAACTATAAGAAACGTCTGACTGCTGTGCTTGCCAACAAGGGTTTTGCCACCAAGTATTAAATGATGTTTTCCTAGGGGATCAAATACTTATTTCCCTCAAAGAAATGCAAATAATTTTTTATTTCTCATTTCATGTAATTTTCTCCGTTTTTCTTTTGATATTCTATGTGGCACTGTTAAAATAAAGCTGGCATAAAATTATGAGACGTTTCATTTATTTTTTTGTATTAAAACTTTAAAAGTCAGTGGGGGATCAAATACTTATTTCTATATCTTTCTATATTTCTGTATCTATAATTATGTATATATATATATACTGTGTGTATATATATATATATATATATATATATATATATATATATATATAAAAATATATATAATAAATATAAAATGCAAAAAAAACACTTTGTATTACTGTACAGCGGCGGCCTCAGGCAGCGCACGGCGTCATAGCAACCAATGACGCTGTGCGCTCTCGTCTTCAGACCGTGCTCCACGGAAATGTGAATTAGGCTTAATACACCACTTAAATGGCTGTAGTACAGTGTATGAGTACCTTGTGCAAATGGCCCGATGCTCGGTTGCTTGCGTAATGACAGACAAATTGTCACAATACGGCTGTGGAATAACATCTGGCTCTCCACCACGTTACACCCTCACTACCAGTCCAAAATGGAGGCTCTTTTTCGACCCGCTGAGAGGGAGGATAAACTGAACTACTATCAAGACATCCTATGTAGTCAGATGGTCGATGCCTATGTGTGCTGTCACCCATGCTAACAAAGGTCCGACTGGGAAGGCCTCTGAGCTCACGTTCCACACTGCCATGGCTACTGCAGGGAGTGGGGGCAGGAGCAGTACCAGCTCTTTCAACAGCAACTTAAAGGGGTTGTACCACAAATAATATTCTACAGTTTTAAAACCAGCTCCTGGATCTGAATACTTGTGTAATTGCATATAATTAAATATTTTGTATAGCCACTGAGTTATTCAACATAATGTATCTGTATAACGCCACCTGTAGTTTGTTTTTCCCTTATTACTTTATCCTGTTCACTGAGAAGACCGCACATGCTCAGTTTCATTCTTCAGCTGAGCTGTGATAGGGAGAGCATGTACACGCCCTCTTATCTGCAGCTGGAAAGACACTCCCCTTGAGCTGTCAGCTTCATATAAATCTAGCAGAGCAATGAATGTGGAGATCTCTGGATCCATGTGAGGTACAGGGCTGATTCTAGCTTTGTCAGAAAGAGGTTGTCATGTACTATATGATGTCTGATTTTCATTTTTTACATTATTCATGGGATAACCCCTTTAAGTCTAGAGTCTCTGATGAGCAGTAGCAGCAAGCCATGGAGCAGAACCTGAATCAGTAGGTTGTGGCATACTTGGACTGTACCCTTCCACCCCACATCGAAGATCCCCTGGACTACTGGGCAGCCAAACTGGCAGAGTTTGCCCGGAACAAGCTTTCCTGCCCGACCAACAGTGTGGCATCAGAGCGTGTGTTTAGTGAGGGGGCCATAGTTACACCAAGGAGAACTCGCCTGTCCTCCCAAAATGTGGAGAAACTGACCTTTGTGAATCAGCCAGGAATTCCACACACCAGTGCCTGATGCATCAGACAGGATCATCCATGGTGCCACACTTGTTCATTCTGGGCAGTGATGGCCCGCCTGGAAAAGTAGTGGCGGCTGGGAACCACGTACCGTGGGAAAGCTGCATTATGACATTTTTAAAACTCTCTGTCTCCACCAGAGGGAAAGGCATCATTTCAAAGGCCAGTAATTTTGAAATTCTAGCATTCAGGGCCTGCTGTGGTTTTGCACTTTGCTCCTGCTTTTTCTGTGTGGCTGGCGCTGTGTGACCCCCATCTCTTCCTCCGAACTGCACATCTCACTCACATGACCTGGATGCCATGTGAGGTCTAGGACATCATCATCCTCCCCCTCATCTTCCACTCACTCCTCACCCCTGCCCTTCTGGCCAGCCTGCACACTGCAGAAAGCCCCAGCAGTTGACACCTACTGTATGTCTCGTCATCTTCATCAGAGCTGTCCTGCGGTGGTTCTCCCACGTCCTCATCCTCAAACAGAAGTGGTTTGGCAACATTACACACAATTTCTTCCACTTCTGGGATGGGACTAGGTAGTAATCAAAAAGCATAAATGACTGCTGCATGACTTGGGGCTGAGTCTGCTTGGCTGAGGTGCAAGGGGTTGAGGTGAAAGACAGTGCCACCTCTGCGCTTTCTGCAGTGAACCAGGTGGAAGACGTGAAGGAACTGGAGATACTCTCAGCAGTGGCATATTGCCAATAGCAGCCCACCATGCAACTGCTATAGGGTACGTGGCGGGGGGGGGCAGAGTACATGTAAGGACAATAAAGTCCCTGACCCTGCCAGCACTGCAGCCAAACTAGCACTCACTCTATTCTTTCTGCTGGGCACTGCATTGGCCAATCAGCATTTAGCAGGCTGCTAAATTTAGCCTCTATTTCTCATAGAAAAAGAAAGTCTTAGAAAATGTCATTTTAAAGCACTTACAATAGGGGTTAATAAACTTTATTTAAAAGTTTAGGTACACTCTAACATTCTTTAACTCTTGAATTACCAGAAATTTTCAATTTTCCAGCTGTAACTTTTTAATGTTTCTATTCATATAACCATATAAAGGCTTGCTTTTTCTAGGACAAGATGCACTTTCTAATGGCACCATATACGGTGCAGGGAAGCGGGGAAAAAATTCCAAATGGGACGGAATTAAAAAAAAAAAAAACATTCCATCACAGTTTTATGTTTGTTTGTTTTTTTACACCATTTCCTATGCGGTAAAACTGACCTGTTTCTTTAATTTTCCAGGTCAGTATGGTTATGGTGATACCACATAAGTATAGTTTTTCTTTGCATTTTAATACTGCAAAGATAAATATTTTTTTTTTACATTTTTTTTTCATAGCAATATTCTGACCCCTCTAACTTTTTTGTAGTTCGGTGTATTGAGCTATAGGAGGGCTCATTTATTGCAAGGCCACCTGCAGTTTTCATTTTTTATTAAATATGTATATTCTTTAATTGGCTAAGAAAAAAAAAGATTTATACCTAACGGTCACATTAGATTATTTATACATTTTATTTCTTTATTTATTAACAAATGTGGGTGTGACAGGGGAGGAAAGGTAGTGGGAGGACTTAGGGGGCCCAATGATTTCTATGTAGGCCCCTGACTCTCAGCCATCCAGTCTACTACCGCCTCCACTTGTTCTGGGGAAAGCTATTCTGTGGTAAACCCCCTCAAAAAAACAAGGGGCCACTCCCTACACCTGGAGAAAAAAAAAGATTCAGTCAGAAGAGACGACAAGCATTTTTTACTGTAAGGGCTGTGAATCTGTGGAATAGCTGCAGGAGCTGGTCATAGGAAATACAGTAGATGGCTTCAAAAAAGGTTTAGATGACTTTTTCATTCAAAATAACATTGAGACTTATGACAATGTATAGAAATCATGTTCTACTCACCCTTTCCCTTTGGCCCAACCCCTTTTACAGGTTGTTCTTGATAGACTTTTGTCTTTTTCCAACCTTAACAACTAAGGTTGTTAAGGTTGTTATGTAACCATTCTTAAAGCGGTATTTGGGCCTACAAAATGACACAGAAAGTCCTGTCGCTTGCGTGCAGCAGAGGAAAGTGTTTCATTTGGGTGCGTAGCTGGCACAGATAGACAATGTCCTCTCCCTGCAGCAGGAGCTCCACCAAGACCAGCAGCACCACTACCAGGGCCAAGTTTCTTATTTGATGCTCTCCTCATTTTGTTATGGTCACCCACAAAATTGTCTGACAGACGAACAATTGTATATCCGTGCCACGGATGCAAAAGAGGTGTTTAGCACAAAAAACAAAAAAAAATTGGTATGTCTCACCGCCCCAATTAACATAGGGTGGCAAGTACATTTTTTTTTCACCACAAAAAATAGGTAGATCTCACCGACCCAATAACCCGCTGATTAACTATTATATTTCCCTGTGACAGTGGCAAAATAGGTATTTCTCACCACACAATTAATAGACTGATTAATTATTACTTATGTTTCCATGTCACTGGTGCCAATAATGCCTACAGATCACCAACTCACTTTTTCAAAATAATAAAGGCCTAACACTATCCCTGCCCGCAGCAGCATCCTGTCCCTTCACTAGTCAGAGCACAATGGCAGTGCACTATGTGATCCAGCACTCATAAATACATGGGCACATGGTGCACCGTCCAACCACAGCCATGCCAATACTAAGCATGACTGTGATGGCTTCCAAATGCCCACAGCTTAAACGCTTGTTGATTGGCTGCTCTGGAGCCTTTCAACAAGCTTTATTTAAAGTACAAACAACGAACTAGGACATCGATTTTGGCACCAAAATCCAGGTTTGGTACCCGGACACCGTACGTTCCCAAATGTGGCTGTCTGGGTTCAATCATCACTAGTGATGGGTCATGAACTAAGATATAACAGATATAAGTTTAATCAGCAGGATCAACCCTACCAACATGTCCTGTTTAAGAATATTTGTTCTCGTTATCTTTAACTCACCTGTGTATATCGATATAAGCTTAACAGCCCAGCCATAGGGAGAGTCGTCTCAGAATGTAAATCTCCAATAAAACCGACCACTTTATCCTTCTCCATACATGAGTAGTTTGGAGCTGTCACCGTGTGTCCGGACAGTATCTGCAGAACATCTTTTATAACTTTATTCACATGTCCACAAGAGTCATATACATGATATCCCAGAGTGATATTGGGCAGAATATCTGAACGCTTGTTAGTTTCCTCAATGGCAAAGAGAAAAGCCAACAGATGTCCATATTGTCTTATAAAAATCCTATATAAAATATGTAAAGATTTAGTGTGAGTTTATGTAGACTTGTTTTATTCCTCGCCTTTACTCATTGTTTGTCTTTATCTTTCCTCCAGGCGCAATGTACTGTATTCTAAGATGAGTACAAGATGAGTGCACAGGACAACCAGGTTTGGTGCGCTTCCATTCATTTCTATGGGAGCAGCGGGGAGCTGCTCCTGGTGGTGGCCGGACCCCAGGAAACCCGGGGTCCTCCAGGCACAGCACTCCCCACCCTGTTCTCAATATAGGTGCTGGTCCTAGCTGTAGGATCCACACCTATCATACAACGGGGGCATATCCTAGCAATACGCCCCCATTGTCTATGATGGGAATACCCCTTTAAGGCCCAGGCCATTTTTGGAAATTAGACATGTGTCACTTTATGTGGTAATAACTTCGAAATACTTTAACTTATCCAAGCCATTCTGAGACTATTTTCTCTCTATCAAAGGTTGACAGCCAAAGAAAACTCAATATTTATTATCCTGAATCTGCAGTCTACAGAAACTTCCCACATACGTATGGTGGTAAACTGCTGTATGGGCACACAACAGGGCACAGAAGGAAAGACGTGTCATATGGATTTTGGAGAGAAGATTTCACTGGGATAATTTTCAATTTCCATTTATTCTATAACTACATGGTTGGAATTACATTTTTTTGGGAGGGGTTCATTTTAATCAATCCAGCATATACAGTAGGGATCAGTATAGAAATACAGATGTTAGGGCAACAATTTACCTGTGAATATTGACGTGTAATTGACATCTGGTCTGGCCCTCAATCATCTATTTTTGTTTATTTCATATCCACACGGTTAAAATTTTATTTTTCGGGGGATTATTCAATTTAATAAAACCAAAATATAGATGATGAGTGCACCAATACACAGACTAGAGCAGCAATTTACCTGTGAGTGTTAACAGGAAATTGAGTGTGAGTCTTAATTAGGGATGAGCGAACCGAACCGTAACGAACCAGATTCGTTACGAACTTTCCCAAAAGTTCGGTTCGTCACCGAACCGAATTTTGAGAAAGTTCGTAACGAATCTGGTTAAAATAATGGCGACGCAAAATATACGCATATTTATTGAGAATGTACGCTAATGCGTACAAATTCAGTTAAGTAGCGTACCTTTGACAACACTACACTGTATGTTCGTTACTTGAGTAGGAATGTTCGCAGACGCAGTGTTTGCGTACGCTAATGCATACATATTCAGTTAAGTAGCGTACAATTGACAACGCTACACTGTATGTTCGTTACTTGAGTAGGAATGTTCGCAGACGCAGTGTATGAGTACGCTAATGCGTACATATTCAGTTAAGTAGCGCACCTTTGACATTACACTGTATGTTCGTTACTTGAGTAGGAATGTTCGCAGACGCAGTGTATGAGTACGCTAATGCGTACATATTCAGTTAAGTAGTGCACCTTTGACATTACGCTGTATGTTCGTTATTTGTGCGGGAATGTTCGCATTAGCGTACGCATTAGTGTAGATTCTCAAATATGCGTATATTTTGCGTCGCCATTGTTGAAGTCACTTGGATTTTTTCCACTTTTTTCATTGTAATAGGGTACAGTTTCGTTTACTTGCAGTTGCTATCTGACTCCCATTATTGTAGAAGCAATTATTCAGCCGTTATAGCAAGGTTCGTTTTAGGTTCGGTTCGTACGAATCTGAAATTCAAGAAAGTTCGCCGAAGCGAACCGAACCGAACTTTTCAAAAGTTCGCTCATCCCTAGTCTTAATCATCCATTTTGTTTGTTTATTTTATATTCACACAATTGGAATATTATTTTGGGGGGAATTTTTGCATTATGAAACCAGCACATAGGTGACCAGTACATCAATATACAGACTCGGGCAACAATTTAATGAAACCAGCATATATACTGTATGTGATAACTGGTGTTGAGCAAATCAAAGTTAAAGAAGTGGACTTCGATCCAAAACTGAGGAAAAGCTTGATTTGCCACAAAGCTGAACCAATTTTATCTGAATTGGTGGTAAAAAAAATGCATACCTCTTCCATTTGCTCATGGAGAGGCCATCATGGCTATCTTAATTGAAGAATCACGCTGGCCAGGAGATGTCAAGTCATCAGTGAAAACGTCACTGTGTCCAGCCAGCGTGATGTTGTGGTGATGTCATCACATCACTGAATGTGAGGCTTTGCACGGTTTCTTCAATCAAGATTGCCGCGACAGCCTCTCCACGAGCAAATGGAGGAGGAGAATATGTAATGTACTGTCAGATACCATTATCAGCGTTGAATGCAGCATCTGAGGGGATCAATGACAGTGGGGTAGCACGATCGCCGTTCCCCATCATTGTGCCTGCTACATACAATGGAATGTGATTTGTGATTAAGTTATTCATAACAAATCAATCTTCTTTGTGAAATTCAGCAAAGCAGCCGAATCAAATTTTTGATAACTGCTCATCTCTAGTGATAACTACAACTATACACAGGGTATGTGTGATTGATAACCAATTTATGTATAAATCTGTTTCCCTTTATTTCTGGGGGGTGAAGGGGGGTTGTTTTTCAGTATATTCAAACCAGCATATATACACTCACCGGCCACTTTATTAGGTACACCATGCTAGTAACGGGTTGGACCCCCTTTTGCCTTCAGAACTGCCTCAATTCTTCGTGGCATAGATTCAACAAGGTGCTGGAAGCATTCCTCAGAGATTTTGGTCCATATTGACATGATGGCATCACACAGTTGCCGCAGATTTGTCGGCTGCACATCCATGATGCGAATCTCCCGTTCCACCACATCCCAAAGATGCTCTATGACATGGCGCATTATACTGCTGAAAGTAGCCATCAGATGTTGGGTACATTGTGGTCATAAAGGGATGGATATGGTCAGCAACAATACTCAGGTAGGCTGTGGCGTTGCAACGATGCTCAATTGGTACCAAGGGGCCCAAAGAGTGCGAAGAAAATATTCCCCACACCATGACACCACCACAACCAGCTTGAACCGCTGATACAAGGCAGGATGGATGTCATGTTGTTGACGCCAAATTCTGACCCTACCATCCGAATGTCGCAGCAGAAATCGAGACCCATCAGACCAGGCAACGTTTTTCCAATCTTCTACTGTCCAATTTCGATGAGCTTGTGCAAATTGTAGCCTCAGTTTCCTGTTCTTAGCTGAAAGGAGTGGCACCCGGTGTGGTCTTCTGCTGCTGTAGCCCATCTGCCTCAAAGTTCGACGTGCTGTGCGTTCAGAGATGCTCTTCTGCCTACCTTGGTTGTAACGGGTGGCAATTTGAGTCACTGTTGCCTTTCTATCAGCTCGAACCAGTCTGCCCATTCTCCTCTGACCTCTAGCATCAACAAGGCATTTCCGCCCACAGAACTGCCGCTCACTGGATGTTTTTTCTTTTTCGGACCATTCTCTGTAAACCCTAGAGATGGTTGTGCGTGAAAATCCCAGTAGATCAGCAGTTTCCGAAATACTCAGACCAGCCCTTCTGGCACCAACAACCATGCCACGTTCAAAGGCACTCAAATCACCTTTCTTCTCCATACTGATGCTCGGTTTGAACTGCAGGAGATTGTCTTGACCATGTCTACATGCCTAAATGCACTGAGTTGCCGCCATGTGATTGGCTGATTAGAAATTAAGTGTTAACGAGCAGTTGGACAGGTGTACCTAATAAAGTGGCCGGTGAGTGTATGTGACTACTACACCGATACATATGGTAGTGCACAACATTATTTGAGAGGCTCAAAAATGTCAGGGATATGGAAGGGTACCATGGAACCTGAGTCAAAATGTGTTTAGAACGTAGTAGTATCATCAGAAGTAATAATAGTAAGCCATAGGTATTCCAAAACAACAGTTTAATCTGCAACATTTCAACTCACTGGAATTCAACATTGCACATGCTCAACCATCTGTATGAGCTGCAGAAAGCCATGAACATACCTCCCAAGTGTCCCTCTTTTGGAGGGACAGTCCCTCTTTTTGACCCAAGTCCCTCTGTCCCTCTTTGATCCTTAAAGGGAACCTGTCACCTCCGAAACACCCTCTGAACTAGAGTAAGCGTTGTATAGTGTAAGTGATGCTGAATCCGAATAAGTAAGTTTTATCTTCAGACTCACTTTCATTCCGACGCTGTGCTCCCACAAACCTGCAGTGAAATGCATTGAGAGGACTCTTATTTGAGTCCTCTCCATTATGTGAGTGAGCACCGGAGTCCACTGAGTGCATTTTACTGCAGGTTTGTGGGAGCACAGCGTCGGAATGGAAGTGAGTATGAAGATAAAACGTACATATTCGGATTCAGCATCACTTACACTATACAACGCTTACTCTAGTTCAGGGGTGTTTCGGAGATGACAGGTTCCCTTTAAATGTCCCTCTTTTTGGCCTGGAGGATTAATGCATAAATGTGCATTAATAAATTTACTAAATTGCTCCTTACTAAAGTGTCTGTATGGTTTCTACCTATAAATTAGACCAGATCTTCATTATTTGGTGCACTTTGTACCTTTACATATCTATAATCTGATGATTTATGTGTTAATATTTATATGGACATTGAAACGCAAGAAAAAAATTGCCGCAGGGGCTCTATTATTTATGCTTTGGGTGGACATAGAGGGGTGGCCTAGTATGAAAAAAACTGCCGTTATATGCGCCGCACACATTGTCCCTCTTTACAATTCTCAAAAGTTGGGAGGTATGCATGAATGATTTGGTCATGCAGCAGAGAGCATATGTTGTTTACAGGTTGGGCAGTGTCAGTATTGGGTCTGTGACATCACAGCAGTGTGGCAGACCGCTGTCTGCTGACTGCAGAGCCATGGTTCCCAGCTCTTGTTTACCTCGCAGAAGGAGCAAGCACCCATCAGCATACCGCCGCATCCGCCCTCACAGCCAGGTCTCCACTTATGTGCTATAGCGCACGAGCGTGCACCTGTCCCTTTGTTATTGATGCCTCCTGATTATTGTCTCCACCTGGAGGTGGGGTTACTGGTATTTAGGGCAGCTTCACTGACCATGAAGTGCCCAAGCGTGGTTGTCATACCTGTTAACCTCTGCTGAAGCTTCCTGCTGCTCTGATCTGCTGAGTACTGGACTTTGCCAATTAACCCTGACCTTCCCTGCCTCTCTGCCTTCTACCTGGATTACCTGGACTATTGACCCCTGCATTGCCTGACTAAAACTCTGCTTGCTGTCACAGGTGCACCAGAATGTTACCATAAAATGTAAGTAATGGTACATTCAGACCTGGAGTTGCAACACCTCCAGGTATAAATGTTCAAATACAATCACAGAAAAAAACGTGGTCTAAAATGGCAGAAAATTGCTCAGACCCCATATGCTGTTGCGCATATCAAACCGGGGGAGCAATTTCTGCACATGTGATCCGTTGCTAACAGCAATCCCCAGCAAAAATGCATACAATGGAGGATGCCTGCAGCGGACCACATGTACCACAAAACCATCCTAGACAAGGTAACAAATTGTGTGGATGTGACAAACTATATAATCAATCACTAATAAAGGTGCACTGCGGCGGTAATGCAGTTGATAATATATGGCTAAACCCTCACGCTGATGTTAAAATGAGACTTTCGCCAGTATATCCTTATATCAAAGACATATCGGAGCCCGAGCACCGATTATATAGTTCGCCACATCCACACAATTTGTTACCTTGTGTAGGATGCAGGCATCCTCCATTGTATGCATTGCTCCCCTGGTTTAATATGCGCAACAGCATATGGGGCCTGAGCAATTTTCTGCCATTTTAGACCACATTTTTTTCTGTGATTGTATTTGAACATTTACACCTGGAGGTGTGGCAACTCCAGGTCTGAATGTACCATGACTTACATCTTATGGTAACATTCTGGTGCACCTGTGCAGCCTGAGTCACATGAGTCATTGGTAGGTGGGGCTCACAGTCTCCTCCCTCTTCCCATTGTATGTGTGATTTCATGCTGGAGGTAACTAGGAGTAGGTTGCTGTGTGTCGGCCTGTATGCTCCTTCTGCAATTGCCCATACGGCAAGGTAGGTTAGCGTTAGGTCCCGAGCCACTCTGAGATACCTTGACGCGGTGCTCGGGCTCCGGTATGTTCTTGATATAAGAATATATTGGCGAAAGTCTCATTTTAACATCAGTGTGAGGGTTTAGCCATATATTGTCAATTGCATTACCGCCGCAGTGCACCTCTACTAGTGATTGTCTGCTTGCTGTCACCTGTAAGTTTGCCTGGACTTCTGACCCTGCCTTGCCTGACTACAACTCTGCTTGCTGTCACTTGGACTCTGTCAGTTGGACTCTGTACACACTCCTGCAGTTAGCTGCTTTCTGGGTGGCTGGTTTAAACACCAGTGTCCTGACTCTGGAAGTCAGCAGTCAGCAATATTGGGCTAATTCCTAGTCCACTATCAGCTGACAGAGAGGATCCACATCCTCTGGTCTTGACAGTCAGCTCATGCCGTTCATGATGCCATTGTCCCTCATCCCCCTCATGTATGTATTTGAAGGGATGCTGATGCTCATGCAGCATGTGATGATGAAGGAGGAGAAAGAAGAACAGCTAACACATCTTGCTGTCCGCCCTGTAGCTGTTGGGGACCCACAATGAGAAACTTCCATGAGGGCAGGGACGGGCTGGGCAAGGGGGCAGGAGGGCACATGCCCCCCGGGCCGGTGGATGTCAGGGCCGCTGTGGCTACTGAACTCAATTGCATCTGCATCCACTAGATGCAGATACAATTGTGCCTGCAGCAGCCAGTGCCGGCAGAACAAGGGAACCTCTGTTTCCCTGCTCAACTATTCCTGGTGGCCGGCGCACTGATGTGATGTAGGCGGCGCAATGATGTCATCGACGTTCCTGCGACGTTCCTCTGGAACAGACCTGCCAGAAGAGGCCGGGTCTGCATTGTGGGACCGCTCGTGGTCAGGTAAGTATAAACTGCCCTCCCCCTATAATCTCTAAATGCCGCCCTAAACCTAATACTGGCCCTTGCCTCCCTATTTCTGATCCCCAATACTAGCCCTGCCTTACCCTAACCCTAATACTGGCTCCTGACCCCCAAAACTGTCCCTGCCTTACCCTAATACTGGCTACTGACCCCCATTACTGGCCCTGCCTGACCCCTAACCCTAATACAGGCCCCTGACCCCTACCCTGGAACTGACCTCTAACCTTGGACCCCTAACCCTGATACAGGCCCCTGACCCCCTAGTATTGACCTCTAATACTGGCCCTGTCTCACCCCCCTAATACTGGCCATGTCCCATTCCTAATATTGACCACTAACCCTAATATACTGTACTGTACTGACCCCTAATACTTTAACTCTAATAGCACGCAATACTGACCCCTAACACTACTACTGACCACTAACCCTAAGGCTACATTCACATGACCATATTTGTTTTGCGGTCCACAATTGCCGATCCACAAAACACAGATACTGGCCGTGTGCGTTCCACATTTTGTGGAACACACATGCCCAGCCCTATGATAGAAATGCCTGTTCTCATCTGAGATTGCGGTCAAGGATAAGACATACTCTATCTTTTTTGCAGGGCCGTGGAACGGAACTACGGATTTGCGGCCCCATTGAAGTGAATGGAAATAGGGTTCTTTTAATCTACCCTAATGCTGCCTCTAACACCAATACTGGCCCCTAACTGATTCCGACCCTAATCCTAATACTGGCCCTAAGGGTGCATTCAGATGACCGTATTTCTGGGTCTGCATCCGTTCCACAATTTTGCTGAATGGGTGTGGACCCATTCATTTCAGTGGGGCCGCAAAACATGCTGACAGCACATAGTGTACTGTCCGGATCTGTAGTTCCGTTCCATGGCCCCACAAAAAATATAGAGCATATGTCCTATTCTTGTCCGCAAGAATAGGCATTTCTATATAAGGCTGGCACTGTGCATTCCGCAAAATGTGTTTTGCGGATTCACAATTTGGGGACTGCTTAACAATTTTGGTCGTCTGAATGTAGCTTTATGCTAATACTACACCTAACCCTAATACTGGCCCCTAACCCCAATACTGACCCCTAACCCTAATACTGGCCCTAATGTAAGGGCCGGCTGCAGGTCTGGCCGCCGTGCCTCGGCTGCCGGTCCTCTTGTGCCTGAACCGTTGCTAGGGACGCGGCGGGTTGCCGCACCCAACTCGCGTTCCTAGTTACGCACACTCTGATTTCAGTGCGCATGTCCCTTTAAACTGGCTTTGCTGTTTTCACTGGCATCCACCCTGGTTTTACCAGGTGTTCTGTGATTGGGGATAATCTACTGACAGGTTCCCAGCCCCTATCAGGGTTTGGGGCGGGAGTCCCGTCTGGATTTAGGTTCCTTCCTGCTGCACATCATTGCCAGTGCTTGTTTGGTCTTCCAGCAGTCACCAGCCTTCCTTGAGCTCCTGTTGTCGGTACCCTATCGCAGCTGTGCTACTGGATCTCGCTTTGTTCTCTATGTTTATGCTATTTTGTCTCTCTGTGCTTTACCCCGGCTAGCTTCTTGGACATTCTTGTGGATTACGTTTTTGACCTGATACTGCTCTCTTGTTATCGACCTCGGACCGTCTGACCCTCCTCTGTGTTTCTCGTTGTTTGTCTGTCAGTCTGTCCTCCATACCCGCCTCCCTAGCTAGGCAAGGGACTGTCGTCCAGTTGTCCCCCTAGGACCTTTAGCCTAGGGTGAGGCAAGTAGGCAGGGACAGGGGTTGCGGGTCGAGCTAAGGGACCACCACTCTCCCCGGACCCCAGACCTCCCCTGACATCTAATATACTAACACTAATGCTAATCCTATCCCTAAAACTGACCAGAACCTTAACTACAACCCCCAATACCTCACGTACAACATAAAAAAATGCAACTGCACTTTGCGAACACAGACAATAAAATGATTACATATAATACTGCCATACTCACTATCCACACGATACTAGCGCTACATTTTAAATATGAGATTCTTGGCAAATAATTTTGTACAAAAATTATCTTTGCCCGTCTGCCCTACATCAAGGCGATCTCTTTAAGATGGGACCTAACACTAAACGCCATACTCACTAAGTGCCATAGCAGCCTCCATGAACTACAGAGGATGCAGGCTCCACATGCATGCTAAGCCAACATTATATTGTACCTCTTATGGTGCCAAAATGGCCTCCACTGATTTCAGGGAATGCAGGCTCCACATGTATGCCGAGCCCACACAATATGATACCTCCTTGGTGCCACACTGACCTCTGTTACGCTCAGGGAATGCAGGTTCCACACAATGCTGAGCCCACTCTGTATTCCACCTCTCCTGGTGCCAATTGGCCTCCAATGCATATAGGGAGAGCAGGACACAGCTTTATGCTAGCACTAATTAAAATACCTCATGTACCTCACACAGTGACCCTAATATATGACTGTCCACATATATCTGTACACACTGCATCTTTTATACCTCACAACTGACACATAGTATACACACAGAGTACTGATACGTCAGTTACAAGGTATAATAGATGCAGTGGGGAAACGTATATAGTATATACAGCAGTGTATTGATATGTAAGGTACGAGGTATAATTAGAGATGAGCGAGCACTAAAATGCTCAGGTGCTCGTTATTCGAGTCAAACTTTTCCCGATGCTCGGGTGCTCGTTTTCGAATAACGAACCCCATTGAAGTCAATGGGACACTCGAGCATTTTTGCAGGGGACCAAGGCTCTGTCTAGGGAAGGCTGGGTGAAAACCTGGAAACCTCAGAAAATGATGGAAACACCACGGAAATGGACAGGAAAAAGCAGGAGCAGCATGCATGGATGCCTCTGAGGCTGCCTAATCCCACCATTACCCCAAATTCTCCTAGTGGGGCATGTAACATAGTAAAATAGTAACATAGTTTATAAGCCCGAAAAAAAGACATCTGTCCATTCAGTTCGACCTGTTATCCTGCAAGTTGATCCAGATGAAGGCAAAAAAAAAAACCCTGTGAGGTAGAAGCCAATATTCCTCACTTTAAGAGAAAAAATTCCTTCCCGAAGACGAAGTAGTGGACGATGAAGTCACTGGCCCAACATGGGAAGGAGGCAAGCTGAACGCGGACATCAGTACAGAGGGGGAGGGATGCGCAGAACTGCAACAGCTGGAAGAGGCGGTGGGGTGGCAAAAGGGAGAAGTGTGGTATCGATTCTTCTCAGTTTAAAATCGTATACGTCCCCTATCTTGGGACCGTATATTTCATGGATTTTTCGAACACGGAAAAGGAAAAAGAGCTTGCTCTGGCCAGGGGAGTGTCTATTCTACTGCAGCTAAGCGGACGTGTCCATGCTCTGCCTATAACAGGTCAGGAGGCAATTAAAAGAAGAACAAAAAAAAAATCAGTACAATATCTAATACATCCCCTATCCGGCTAAATTGCTTGGAGAGAGGGCCTGTTGGTGGGGGGCAGGCTGGGGGGAAGGAGGTTGAGCTGGAAGAGCCAAAGGAGTGCCCCCTGGGTTAGCGTGTGTGGTCGTGACAACAGCCGGATGGATTTGGAAAAACTTTAGCAACAACCGGTACGGTATGTATTCTTCTGAGTTTAATACCGTATACGGCACTTATGCGGAAAAAATAGTTTGGAGAGAGCTAAAGAGAGGAAAAAGACGTGCAGTATGGAGCAATTAAACGGAAACTATTAGATTAGGCAGACTTGGTCTGCTTAATTGCAACCCAGACAAATGAGAGAAAGAGAGGAAAATGACGTATTTTTAAAAGTGACGTTCAGTATAGATCAAATGTGGTATGTGTTCTATGTATACTACTCAGTTTAATACCGTATATGGCAGCTATCTGGAAAAATAGTTTGGAGAGAGAGAAACATAGGAAAAAGACGTAAATTGTTTGGAGAGAGGGCCTGTAGGTGGGGGGGCAGGCTGGGGGGAAGGAGGTTGAGCTGGGAGAGCAAGAGGAGTGCCCCCTTGGTTAGCGTGTGTGGTGGTGACAACAGCCGGATGTAGTTAGAATGACGACGCAGGTACAATTGTCAATTATGAGCTCGATCAAATGTGGCATGACTTTTTAGATGGAGATTGCATGTGGTCACATACTCCCTGGAACCCCATAGTCACCCCTTCTCTGATGTGCTACCCCAGAACATTCTCTGCCCCAATTTGCAAGACCTTTTGCAGTCTCTGTGTGCTGACAGTGGGGATTTACCAGTGTTGTCTGAGGAGGTGGTGGACAATGGCAAGACACAGGTGTCGGGGGGTGAGGTAGTTGTATGGGAAGCAAGTTACAGTGGGGACTCCTAGGGGGGACTTTCTCATGATGGGACAGATTCAACTTGGGTGGATCAGGCACAGGAACAGATCAATTTTTTTTTTGTGTGTGTGTTTATTTAACTTTTATTTAGCACAAATAACCACAGAGATATTTATTTGTTCTCTTCGCTGCGCAGTCTGGCGTTGGGGTTCGTCACTTTGATGGCGACCTGTGCCGCTCTCTCCACAATGGTCTTTAGGTTCTTTGAGGAGACGTTGTGGGCGATTTCTACACAGAAGGACTTGTTGCTCATCAACAGAACCTCGAGCTCCTTGACATTGTGGACCAGGAATTTGCGGAACCCTGTGGGCAGAATGTGTTTGGTCTTTTTGTTGCTACCGTATCCAATGTTGGACAATATAGATACGCAGGTAATATTATTTTTCACACCTATCACAAAAATAAAATTTACGCAGTTTGCGCAAATAAAACTGGAAACTGGAACAGGAGCGAGGGCCTGTAGGTGGACCTCCGGAAAAATTGTTTGGAGAGAGGGCCTGTAGGTGGACCTCCAGAAAAATTGTTTGAAGAGAGGGCCTGTAGATGGACCTCCGAAAAAATTGTTTGGAGAGAGGGCCTGTAGGTGGACCTCCGGAAAAATAGTTTGGACAGAGGGCCTGTAGGTGGACCTCCGGAAAAATTGTTTGAAGAGAGGGCCTGTAGGTGGACCTTCGGAAAAATTGTTTGGAGAGAGGGCCTGTAGGTGGATCTCCGGAAAAATTGTTTGGAGAGAGGGCCTGTAGGTGGACCTTCGGAAAAATTGTTTGGAGAGAGAGCCTGTAGGTGGACCTCCGAAAACATTGTTTGGAGAGAGGGCCTGTAGGTGGACCTCCGGAAAAATTGTTTGGAGAGAGGGCCTGTAGGTGGACCTCCGGAAAAATTGTTTGGAGAGAGGACTTGTAGGTGGACCTCCGGAAAAATTGTTTGAAGAGAGGGCCTGTAGGTGGACCTCCAAAGAAATTGTTTGGAGAGAGGGCCTGTAGGTGGACCTCCGGAAAAATTGTTTGGACAGAGGGCCTGTAGGTAGACCTCCGGAAAAATTTTTGGAGAGAGGGCCTGTAGGTGGACCTCCGGAAAAATTGTTTGGACAGAGGGCCTGTAGGTGGACCTCCGGAAAAATTGTTTGAAGAGAGGGCCTGTAGGTGGACCTCCAAAGAAATTGTTTGGAGAGAGGGCCTGTAGGTGGACCTCCGGAAAAATTGTTTGGAGAGAGGGCCTGTAGGTGGACCTCCGGAAAAATTGTTTGGACAGAGGGCCTGTAGATGGACCTCCGGAAAAATTGTTTGGACAGAGGGCCTGTAGGTGGACCTCCGGAAGAATTGTTTGGACAGAGGGCCTGTAGGTAGACCTCCGGAAAAATTGTTTGAAGAGAGGGCCTGTAGGTGGACCTCCGGAAAAATTGTTTGAAGTGAGGGCCTGTAGGTAGCCCGCCTGAAAAATTGTGGTAAAAGAGTGCCAGTTGGACCTCTGAAAAATTGTGCTTTTTTGGTCAGCGTTAGGCAAAGGCGATATGGAGGAGGAGGAGGAGTAGGAGGAGTAGAGATGAGGAATCAGATACATAAATAAGGTTAATCTTTAGCTGCTTTCCCCCGGAGAAGATTTGAATTCCGGTGAAATCCAGGCTTTGTTCATTTTAATAAGAGTCAGCCTGTCAGCGCTGTCAGTTGACAGGCGTGTACGCTTATCGGTGATGACGCCACCAGCTGCACTGAATACCCGCTCTGACAGCACGATAGCGGCAGGGCAGGCCAGCACCTACAAGGCGTACAGCGCCAGTTCAGGCCACGTGTCCAGCTTTGAAACCCAGTAGTTGTATGGAGCAGAGTGATCGCTACGGACGTTGGTATGGTCAGCTAGGTACTCCCTCACCATCTTTCTGTACAGCTCCCCCCTACTTTGCCTAGACTGGGGGCAGGTGACAGTGTCTTGCTGGGGCGACATAAAACTGGCAAAGGCCTTGGAGAGTGTTCCCCTGCCAGTGCTGGACAAGCTGCCTGCTCGCCTCCTCTCCCCCGCTACTTGGCCCACAGAACCATGCCCTCTGCCGCTAGCGCAGCTTGTGCACCAGGGCCTGTTGATATCTATTCACTCTCATACTCCTTTCCTCTGCTGGGATGAGAGTGGAAAGGTTCTGCTTGTACCGTGGGTCCAGGAGAGTGAACACCCAGTAATCGGCATTTAAAAACAATGCTTCTAACGCGAGGGTCACAGGATAGGCAGCCTAACATGAAGTCTGCCATGTGCGCCAGAGTCCCAACGCGCAAGAATTCCCTCTCCTCACTGGCCTGACTCTCCATTTCCTCCTCCTCCTCCTCCTCCTCCTCCAAGTCCTCCTCTTCAGCCCATACACGCTCAAGTGTTAAGGACTGAGCACTGGTACCCTCTACTGTCTCGCCGACATTCTCCTCCTCTTCCTCTTCCTCCTCATCCTCATCCCCCTCCTCCGATATGCGCTGAGAAACAGACCGGAGGGTGCTCTGGCTATCAGGCGACGTATCTTCCTCCACCGTCTCTTGTGATCCGACTTGATGCTGGGCAGTGAGTTTTTCAACAGGCAAAGCAGCGGGATGGTGAGGCTGATAATGTCGGGATCGTAGCTGACCATCTGTGTTGACTCCTCAAAGTTGCTCAACATCTGGCAGATTTCAGACATCTACGTCCACTCCTCATTGTAGACTTGAGGAATCTGACTGACCTGACTAACAGTTCTGGTGGAAGTTGACATCTGGCAGTCTACAATCGCTCAGCACTGCTGGTAAACTCTGGATAACATGTTTAATGTCGAATTCCATCTCGTGGGCACGTCGCACAACCGTCGGTGAGCTGCCCTGAGAGTGGCAGAATCTGTGGTGGACTTGCGGAAATGCGCACAGGTGAGCAAATCAGACAGATTGGGGTATGTCTTGAGGAACCGCTGAACTATTAGATTGAACACGTGGGCCAGGCATAACACATGTGTCAGTTTGCCGAGTTGCAGAGCCTCCACCAGGTTACGACCGTTGTCACACACAACCATGCCTGGCTTGAGGTTCAGCGGTGCCAGCCACACATCGGTCTGTGCCGTGATGCCCTGTAACAGCTCTTGGGCAGTGTGCCTTTTGTCACCTAAGCTCAGCAGTTTGAGCACCGCCTGCTGGTGCTTACCCACGGCACTGCTGCTACGCCTAGAGCTACCGACTCAAGGCGCCGTGCCCACGGATGGTAATTCGGTGGAGGAGGAGGAGGGGTCAGAGGAGGAGGAGGCATAGTACGTCTGAGAGAACGTGACCGAGGTAGGCCCCGCAATCCTCGGTGTGGGCAGTACATGAATGGCCCCAGGGTCATTCTCGGTCCCAGCCTCCACCAAGTTAACCCAATGTGCCATCAGTGAGATATAGTATCCCTGCCCGGCTGCACTTGTCTACGTGTCCGTGGTTAAGTGGACCTTCTCAGAAACAGCATTGGTCAGGGCACGGATGATGTTCTGTGACACGTGCTGGTGTAGGGCTGGGACGGCACATCGGGAAAAATAGTGGTGGCTGGGGACCGAATACCGAGGGGCAGCCACGGCCATGAGATTGCGTAAGGCCTCGGTCTCTACCAGCCTATAGGGCAGCATCTCCAGGCTCAGCAATTTGGAGATGTGGACGTTGAGGGCTTGGGCATGTGGGTGGAACTGTATTTCCTCTTGCGCTCCAGTGTCTGCTGTAAAGACAGCTGAACGCTGCGCTGGGACACATTGGTGGACACTGTGGAGGATCGTGGAGGCGAAGGTGTGGTTTTCCAGCGGGAGGTGCTCGTGCCGGGGTCCTGGGCAGGGGGTTGACTAGCAGAGGCAGCGAGTGACGCAGGGGGTTGACTAGCAGAGGCAGCGAGTGACACAGGGGAAGAAGCAGTGGTGTGACCCCGCAGGAGGTGGTGAACGGCCTTGGTTCCATTGAGTGGGGTGTTTAGCACTCATATGCCTGCGCATACTGGTGGTGGTTAGGCTAGTAGTGGTGGCACCCCTGCTGATCCTGGTGTGGCACAAGTTGCACACCACAGTCCGTCGGTTATCCTCACTTTCTTTAAAGAACCTCCAGACTTGCAAACATCTAGGCCTCGCCACGGGAGCTTCACTACGTGAAACAGTTGCTGCTGATGCACCAGCTCTGGCCCTGCTTCTCCCTCTGGCCACACCACTGCCTCTTACAACCTGTTCTGGTGCAGCACTCGCCTCCACCTCAGAAGCACTGTCTTCACTCGGTATATCAACCCAGCTTGGGTCAGTCACCTCGTCATCCTCCGATTCCTCAGTCTGCTCCCCCCTCGGACTTCCTGCCCTGACAACAACTTCACCACTGTGTGACAACCGTGTCTCCTCATTGTCCGACACCTCTTTACAAACTTCTTCCACTAACTCAACATTGTCATCATCATCATCATCATCACCCACAGACTGCGACAGTTGGAAAACTTGGGCATCGGGAACGAGGTCAGCAGCAACCTGAGAAGTGGTTTGTGACTCTGGGAAGGGTCCAGTAAACAGTTCCTCAGAGTATGTCAGATCGCATTCCAAATTTTCCTGGGAAGGGGCAGACTGGGGGGATGGAGGTTGAGGTGGAGGAGCCAGAGGAGTGCTCCCTTGGGTAACGTGGGTGGACTGCGTGGAAGACTGACTGGTGGACAAATTACTTGAAGCATTGTCCGCAATCCACGAGATCAGCTGTTCGCACTGTTGTGGTTTC
>ONZH01010436.1:0-62026 GCA_900303285.1 Rhinella marina
CTCCCTGGCCTCCTGCTGACATCGCAGGTGGGGGGGTGAATGATACTCCCTGGCCTCCTCTGACATCACAGGTGGGGGGATGATGATACTCCCTGGCCTGGCCTCCTGACATCACAGGTGGGGGGGATGGTGATGATGGTGACTCTGGCCTCCTGACATCAGGTGGGGGGGTGAATGATACTCCGTGCCTCCTCTGACATCAACAGTGGGGGGATGGTGGATGATACTCCGTGGCCTCCTCTGACATCACAGGTGGAGGATGGTGGATTTACTCCCTGGCTCCTCTGACATCGCAGTGGGGGGGGGCGGTGAATGATACTCCTGCCTCCTCTGACATCACAGGTGGGGGATGGTGAATGATACTCCCTGGCTCCTCTGACATCACAGGTGGGAGGGATGGTGGATGTTACTCCCTGGCCTCCTCTGACATTGCACAGGTGGGGGGATGGGTGGATAGATACTCCCTGATCCTCTGGCTTGCCTCTGACATCACAGGTGGGGGATGGGTGAATGATACTCCCTGGCCTCCTCTGACATCGCAGGTGGGGGGGGGTGAATGATACTCCCTGGCCTCCTCTGACATCACAGGTGGGGGTGATGGGTGGATGATACTCCCCTGGCCTCTGACATCACAGTGGGGGGTGGTGATGGGTGGATGATACTCCCTGCCTCGCCTCTGACATGGCATGGGGGGGGGGGTGAATGATACTCCCTGGCCTCCTCTGACATCACAGGTGGGGGGATGATACTCCCCCTCTCCTCCTGAATCACAGGTGGGGGGGATGGTGAGATACTCCTGGCCTCCTGCTGACATCAGGGGGTGATGGTGGATGATACTCCGTGGCCCCTCTGACATCACAGGGGGGGAGGTGGTTGATGAACTCCCTGGCCTCCTCTGACATCACAGGTGGGAGGGATGGTGAATGATACTCCGTGGCCTTCCTCTGACATCACAGGTGGGGGAGATGGTGATTGATACTCCCTGGCCTCCTCTGACATCACAGGTGGGGATGGTGGATGATACTCCTGGCCTCCTCTGACATACAGGTGGGGGGATGGTGGATGTACTCCCTGGCCTCCTCTGACATTGCAGGTGGGGGAGGGATATGATACTCCTTGGCCTCCTCTGACATCACAGGTGGGGGTGATGGTGGATGATACTCCCTGGCCTCCTCTGACATTGCAGGTGGGGAGGGGGATGATACTCCCTGGCCTAAGGGGTGATGGGTGGATGATACTCCCTGGTCTACTCTGACATCACAGTGGGGGGGGGATGGTGGATGGTACTCCTGGCCTCTCTGACATTACAGGTGTGTGGGGGGGGGGGATGGGTGGATGATACTCCCTGGCCTCCACTGACATCACAGGTGGATGGGTGGGTGATGATACTCCCTGGACTCCTCTGACATCACAGGTGGGGAGGGGGGATGATACCCCTGGCCTCCTCTGACATCACAGGTGGGAGGGATGGTGGATGTTAAGAATTATGCTTACCGCTGTGTTCTTTTCTCCTCTTTCCCATCACTCATAGTCTTATCTCTAGTAAAATCTCACACAAATGTCTATGGAGGAGAAAGGGGGATGGGAAGGAGAGGAGAAGGAGAAGAGGAGGAGGATGGAGGAGGCAGGAGGAGAGGGAGGATGGAGAAGGATGGAGGAGGAAAGAGGAGAAGGAGGATCAAGAAGTAGGAGATGGAGGAGAGAGGAAGAAGGATAGAGAAGAAGGAGAAGGATGGAGGAGAAGAAGGATAGATAAGGATGGAGGAGAGGTAGGATGGAGAAGGATGGAGGAGAGAAGAGGAGAAGGAGGATCAAGAAGGAGGAGGATGGAGGAGAGAGGAGAAGGAGGATGGAGAAGAAGGAGAAGGATGGAGGAGAAGGAGGATAGAGAAGGATGGAGGAGAGGTAGGATGGAGAAGGATGGAGGAGGAAGGAAGAGAAGGAGGATCAAGAAGGAGGAGGATGGAGGAGAGAGGAGAAGGAGGATGGAGAACAAGGAGAAGGATGGAGGAGAGGTAGGAGGAGGAGAAGTAGAAGGATGGAGGAGAATGAGGATGGAGAAGGAGGATAGAGAAGGATGGAGGAGAGGTGGGATGGAGAAGGATGGAGGAGGAAGGAGGAGAAGGAGGATCAAGAATTAGGAGGATGGAGGAGAGAGGAGAAGGAGGATGGAGAACAAGGAGAAGGATGGAGGAGAGGTAGGAGGAGGAGAAGTAGAAGGATGGAGGAGAAGGAGGATGGAGAAGGATGGAGGAGGATGGAGGAGAAGGAGGATAGAGAAGGATGGAGGAGAGGTAGGATGGAGAAGGATGGAGGAGGAAAGAGGAGAATGAGGATCAAGAAGGAGGAGGATGGAGGAGTGAGGAGAAGGAGGATGGTGAACAAGGAGAAGGATGGAGGAGAGGGAGGAGGAGGAGAAGTAGGAGGATGGAGGAGAAGGAGGATGGAGGAGAGATGAGAAGGAGGAGGAGAGGTAGGATGGAGAAGGATGGAAGAGGATGGAGGAGAGAGGAGAAGGAGGAGGATGGAGGAGAGGTAGGAAAGGAGAAGGATGGAGGAGAGATGAGAAGGAGGAGGATAAAGGAGAGGTAGGATGGAGAAGGATGTAGGAGAGAGGAGGAGGATGGAGAAGGAGGATGGAGGAGAGAGGAGAAGGAGGATGGAGAGGGAGGAGGATGGAGGAGAGAGGAGGATGGAGAAGGAGGAGGATGGAGGAGAAAGGAGAAGGAGAATGGAGAAGGATAGAGGAGGAGGATGGAGGAGAGAGGAGAAGGAGGATGGAGGAGAGAGGAGAAGGAGAATGGAGAAGGATAGAGGAGGAGGATGGAGGAGAGAGGAGGATGGAGGAGAGAGGAGGAGAGAGGAGGATGGAGAAGGAGGAGGATGGAGGAGAAGGAGAATGGAGAAGGATAGAGGAGGAGGATGGAGGAGAGAGGAGGATGGAGAAGGATGGAGGAGGAGGATGGAGGAGAGAGGAGGATGGAGGAGGATGGAGAAGGAGGAGGATGGAGAAGGATGTAAGAGAAGGAGGAGGAGAAGGAGGATGGAGAAAGTAAGAATAGTATGATGGTGAACACCACAGGATACAGAATGTATAATTCATCATAGGGCCTCTGCTGGGAACACCCACCCTACCGCCTTCAAAGAAAATTTTGGGATGTGAGTTCAGAACCCCTGAAATTTAACTATTATCCCTTATCCTGTGGATGGGAGATAATTGTGATGAGTGAAAATGCCTGTGATATCGGGGAATATTATATCACAGTTATCACACCGGCTTACAGACAGGTGGAATCTCTGAAAACCAGGCGTCCAATCATCAAGTGTAAAACAACAGACAAATCCCACATCAGGACGGCGATTCCTCAATCACTTCAGTATTCTGGAGAAAGAACGTCCGCCATAGTGAAGATCTCGGGGCGTTTGTGACATCGGATTGTGTAAAAGGCCATTAGATGGGACAGCTATGAGGCATAAACTTTTATTCCCCAAACCGGCCCATTCTGGATGGTTTCATGGTTCTTTTCTGCTGATTTACTTCCCAAATACTGAGTACTAACACCAGCAGTTACAGGGTTAACACTTTAAGAGCTGCAGAGTCTTCTGTGTTACTTATTCAAATCAGTGAAAAGTGCCCGTCTGCCCACTTTGATGCCAGTTTTCATGCCCAGAACCTGTTCGGACCAGGCTGAACTCCCCTGTATCAGGTGCAGGGCATCCCCCTCTGTATCAGTGCTGTGGGAGATCAGTGGGCCAAATGTATTTAATTCCTTAAATCACTGTTTTTGTGCCCATCTTTTGTATTTTTACTTTCAAATGATTTACGTTAAGGACAGCTCACTCACCCGTGGCTCAGCGCCTGACAGTGTCATTTCTGTGTCTTAGTATAATCTGTTACTGGTGAAGCTGGGTCATGACAATATGTGACCAGTACACCCAGTACAGATGATGGCGCTCAGCTGTCAGCCATGATATAGCAGCAGGGGATGTGTATCTCTGCATGAGAAGTAGGGGTGTCTTTAATGGTGCTCAGGTAAGTAAAACTCCTGGTAACAGATATAAGAGAGAACCCGACCTCGACAGACGCGGACGACACAAGAATTGGGGATTTAGTAAATGTGCACTAAAATGACTGAAGCTTTCCGCTTTCCTTGCAGGTGGCTAGCATGGGACTGATCCTGATAGTGGGTCTCATTTATCTCTGTAAGTGCGGGACAAAGTCAAAATTCTTCGAGACCAAACACAAAGAGAACATTCGGCGACACATCCAGAAGGCTGTAGAAGATAAAAAGGAGGAGAAGATAAGAAATGTAGTGAATTCACGAGTGATTCCACAGATCAGAGATTGGAACCTACAATTACTGAACGCGGAGGAGGAATTGGTGTTAATCTCTATAAACCTCAAGGAAGATATGGTGAGAAATCTGAGACGAGAGGATCCTCCACAGACACCTGGAGCCGCAGATATAGCAGGGGCCCCTCCACAGACACCTGGAGCCGCAGATATAGCAGGGGCCCCTCCACAGACACCTGGAGCCGCAGATATTCCTCTGCATCAGATACAAGTAGAAACATCTACATAAAATCTACCATCCCCACAATAAGAAGACCCCGCAGTGAGCGCCAATCGCAGCTTCTGATATAACCGATGACTAAGGGTGCGCCCACTAGGGTTGAGCGATATACCGGTGGCAACGATATACCGCGGTATTAAGAAATAGCGATATGGCGATATTGCTGTTTCCTAATAACCACGGTATTTTGTGACATCATATGAGCGGTCATGCGCATTGACCGCTTGTAAATCTGCGTCCGTCCACCCCTGCATATCACTGAATACAAACACATCGCTTCTAACAACGGCGCCCCCACCCCCCCCTGACATATTCTCGCTCCTATATTCAAGGCTCCGCCCACCGACATCTCACACCAGAATCAGAGCACATGAGCGAGGTGGCCGCGGGGAGGTCTCTCCAGACTCCGACTCCCTCCTCAAAAACTTTGCCTGACTCCTGGCCTGCAAAGAGTGTCCAGCCCAGAGGAGCGAGAGACCCTAAAACATAGAATAAAACCGGCCGGGGTCATGGAGGGTGTCATAAATAAAGGTGACATGTCTATGTCTTCTGTGGCCCGGGCCTGGTCCTTCCCTTCCTGCCTGCGAGCTGCACATTCATCTCTAACAGCAGGCATAAGGGAATAATGAGTCCCCCCCATACACGAGCAAGAAGAAGACATTAATGTATGGGGGCCACAAAACTTTATTATACTGAGGAGTATACAATACAGTATAGCATCTCCTTGTGGCCCCCATACAGTATAACGTCTCCTTGTGGTCCCCATACAGTATAACGTCTCCTTGTGGTCCCCATACAGTATAATGTCTCCTTGTGGCCCCCATACAGTATAACGTCTCCTTGTGGCCCCCATACAGTATAACGTCTCCTTGTGGTCCCCATACAGTATAACGTCTCCTTGTGGCCCCCATACAGTATAACGTCTCCTTGTGGCCCCCATACAGTATAAGGTCTCCTTGTGGCCCCCATACAGTATAACGTCTCCTTGTGGCCCCCATACAGTATAACGTCTCCTTGTGGCCCCCATACAGTATAATGTCTCCTTGTGGCCCCCATACAGTATAACATCTCCTTGTGGCCCCCATACAGTATAACGTCTCCTTGTGGCCCCCATACAGTATAAGGTCTCCTTGTGGCCCCCATACAGTATAATGTCACCTTGTGGACCCCATACAGTATAATGTCACCTTGTGGCCCCCATACAGTATAATGTCACCTTGTGGCCCCCATACAGTATAACGTCTCCTTGTGGCCCCAATACAGTATAAATATTTTTGATATCGCCCAACCCTAGCGGCCACACATAGCAGATATTCCGCTGCCGATTGGTTGTGGATTTCGGTTCACATTTGGCACAGGTTTCACCCTATGTGTTTCCACAGCTTAGACTGACAAGCTGCAGGTGTAATCTCCGCACCGCCGGTCAGTCTGTGCTGTATTGTTGTCTCACAGTGTGAACTGGTTCTATAAAATGCTGCCATGTGAAAACCAACAGTTTATCTGCTATGTGTGAACACAACCCGAAGACCAGACTGATATATTCTGGACACATTCATAAATCACAAGAAAATGTTGCTGATTTTCCACAATTGCATGAAAACTGTGGCAAAAGCTGCAACATCTAAACCCGGCCTCTGTAGCCTGCAGGGGGGGGGAGGGGCTGGGGGGGACTTCTGTCACTGTATGCTTTATTTTATCTGTGCTTTTTATCATTTTAAGATCAGATCCAACCAACAACCAGTCAGGTATATCACTGGAGGACAGGAGTGTGCTGATCTTGTGGAGGTCACAGGGTGAGAGTTACATAGTGGAAGGAGCAGGGTCCTCCCCGCAGCACAGAGGATTTCAGGAGAGGAGTGTGCTGATCTTGTGGAGGTCACAGGATGAGAGTTACATAGTGGAAGGAGCAGGGTCCTCCCCGCAGCACAGAGGATTTCAGGAGAGGAGTGTGCTGATCTTGTGGAGGTCACAGGGTGAGAGTTACATAGTGGAAGGAGCAGGGTCCTCCCAGCAGCACAGAGGATTTCAGGAGAGGAGTGTGCTGATCTTGTGGAGGTCACAGGATGAGAGTTATATAGTGGAAGGAGCAGGGTCCTCCCCGCAGCACAGAGGATTTCAGGAGAGGAGTGTGCTGATCTTGTGGAGGTCACAGGGTGAGAGTTACATAGTGGAAGGAGCAGGGTCCTCCCAGCAGCACAGAGGATTTCAGGAGAGGAGTGTGCTGATCTTGTGGAGGTCACAGGATGAGAGTTATATAGTGGAAGGAGCAGGGTCCTCCCCGCAGCACAGAGGATTTCAGGAGAGGAGTGTGCTGATCTTGTGGAGGTCACAGGATGAGAGTTACATAGTGGAAGGAGCAGGGTCCTCCCCGCAGCACAGAGGATTTCAGGAGAGGAGTGTGCTGATCCTGTGGAGGTCACAGGCTGAGAGTTACATAGTGGAAGGAGCAGGGTCCTCCCAGCAGCACAGAGGATTTCAGGAGAGGAGTGTGCTGATCCTGTGGAGGTCACAGGATGAGAGTTACATAGTGGAAGGAGCAGGGTCCTCCCGCAGCACAGAGGATTTCAGGAGTGGAGTGTGCTGATCTTGTGGAGGTCACAGGGTGAGAGTTACATAGTGGGAAGGAGCAGGGGTCCCAGCAGAACAGAGGATTTCAGGAGAGGAGTGTGCTGATCTTGTGGAGGTCACAGGGTGAGAGTTACATAGTGGAAGGAGCAGGGTCCCCGCAGCACAGAGGATTTCAGGAGTGGAGTGTGCTGATCTTGTGGAGGTCACAGGGTGAGAGTTACATAGTGGAAGGAGCAGGGTCCCAGCAGAACAGAGGATTTCAGGAGAGGAGTGTGCTGATCTTGTGGAGGTCACAGGGTGAGAGTTACATAGTGGAAGGAGCAGGGTCCCAGCAGCACAGAGGATTTCAGGAGAGGAGTGTGCTGATCTTGTGGAGGTCACAGGATGAGAGTTACATAGTGGAAGGAGCAGGGTCCTCCCAGCAGCACAGATGATTTCAGGAGAGCAGTGTGCTGATCTTGTGGAGGTCACAGGGTGAGAGTTACATAGTGGAAGGAGCAGGGTCCTCCCAGCAGTACAGAGGATTTCAGGAGAGGAGTGTGCTGATCTTGTGGAGGTCACAGGAGGAGAGTTACATAGTGGAAGGAGCAGGGTCCTCCCAGCAGCACAGAGGATTTCAGGAGAGGAGTGTGCTGATCTTGTGGAGGTCACAGGATGAGGGTTACATAGTGGAAGGAGCAGGGTCCCAGCAGCACAAAGGATTTCAGGAGAGGAGTGTGCTGATCTTGTGCAGGTCACAGGGTCATAGTTACATAGTGGGAGGAGCAGGGTCCCAGCAGCACAGAGGATTTCAGGAGAGGAGTGTGCTGATCTTGTTATGGTCTCAGGCAGTATTTTTGTGGACCTTGTTGGAGACAGTGAGCCATTAGTGCGGTGCAGTCTATATGTGATATCAGGTTGTGGATATAATGAACCTCCGTTATCTGATTTATATAATAGTGCAGTGATTGCGCTTCCTTCATCATTAACCATTTCATACTCTGCCCACGCGCCGCGCTTTCTTCTGAATACAATGATTTATAATAATCTGCTGCAGCTTATAGCGATGTATTTGTGAGCTAAAACCAATAAATATCTTATCATTTCATCATCTTCGTCTGTCAGCTCTGATGTCACAGTCACCCCTAAAACTTCCGCCCAGTGGGGATCTCGTCCATGGTCATCAGCGGCCTCCTATTATTCAGTGCTGGGGGGGGAGGGGTTCATTGTCAAGCAGCAGGGGTGCTGTCTGGCTGCTGGGTCCCACTCCCTGCTGGTGCAGTGCTGCGGCGCTGGTGGTATCCACATGGTGCGGTGCCAAATTATAGTAGGTTCTCACTGAAGGAGGCAACCTTGTCATGGTGAGCGGGCTTCTGCTTTTTGTTCAAAATGTATACTAAAGCCTCCTGCACAGTACTGTACACTGTTTATTACGGTGAGAAGCAATGTTAATTATACTGAGAAGCAACTATAGATCCAAGCATAGCATGTGGATGTGCGATCCACGTTCTTTCTTTTCGGGTTATATATATTATATCCTCCATGCTTTATACTGTAGCTCTGCTAATTACAATTCATGGACGGTGTGATAAAGCAGCTCTCACATCCTGTTGGCTAAATACAGGAAGGCCGAGGATCCGGAATATATTTCCCCTATACATTCCATTCCATAGGTGGGAGGTAACGATTCACTCCACATATAGATATGAACCAAGGATTAGTGAATTGATTCTGAATGAACTGAATTTGTTACAAATTTTACACATTAGCTTTTCTAAATGTTCTCGGACAAAATGTTTAAAATGGTGAGCAATTCTATTCTGCTGTCCATGTTGGCAGCAAAACAACTAGGAAAGAAGAAGAAGGATGGTCACATGGCAGTGGGAGGAAGCGAAGGGCTCACCCTGATATTCAGCCTGGATCAGACAATTGGGGGGCAGCAGGCAAGGAGGTGCCTTTACAGAACGAGAAGAACATTATTTTGCTTTGTACGTGGACCTGGAAGGAAGCTGTGCTGTGGCTCTGCCTCTGTAGACTGACATACTGAGCTAGGGACAGTATAAGAAGATTATAGTGAGAGAATAGGTGATAGGGAGGGACAGTATAAGAAGATTATAGGGAGAGAATATGTGATAGGGAGGGACAGTATAAGAAGATTATAGAGAGAGAATATGTGATAGGGAGGGACAATATAAGAAGATTATAGGGAGAGAATAGGTGATAGGGAGGGACAGTATAAGAAGATTATAGGGAGAAAATAGTTGATAGGGAGGGACAGTATAAGAAGATTATAGGGAGAGAAGAGGAGATAGAGAGGGACAGTATAAGAAGATTATAGGGAGAGAATAGGTAATAGGGAGGGACAGTATAAGAAGATTATAGGGAGAGAATAGGAGATAGGGAGGGACAGTATAAGAAGATTATAGGGAGAGAATATGTGATAGGGAGGGACAGTATAAGAAGATTATAGGGAGAGAATAGGAGATAGGGAGGGACAGTATAAGAAGATTATAGGGAGAGAATATGTGATAGGGAGGGACAGTATAAGAAGATTATAGGGAGAGAATAGGAGATAGGGAGGGACAGTATAAGAAGATTATAGGGAGAGAATATGTGATAGGGAAGGACAGTATAAGAAGATTATAGGGAGAGAATATGTGATAGGGAAGGACAGTATAAGAAGATTATAGGGAGAAAATAGGGGATAGGGAGGGACAGTATAAGAAGATTAATGTTGAGAGAATAGATGATAGGAAGGGACAGTATAAGAAGATTATAGGGAGAGAATAGGGGATAGGGAGGGACAGTATAGAAGATTATAGGGAGAGAATAGGTAATAGGGAGGGACAGTATAAGAAGATTATAGGGAGAGAATAGGTAATAGGGAGGGACAGTATAAGAAGATTACAGGGAGAGAATAGGTGATAGGGAGGGACAGTATAAGATTATAGTGAGAGAATAGGTGATAGGGAGGGACAGTATAAGAAGATTATAGTGAGAGAATAGGTGATAGGGAGGGACAGTATAAGAAGATTATAGTGAGAGAATAGGTGATAGGGAGGGACAGTATAAGAAGATTATAGAGAGAGAATATGTGATAGGGAGGGACAATATAAGAAGATTATAGGGAGAGAATAGGTGATAGGGAGGGACAGTATAAGAAGATTATAGGGAGAGAATAGGAGATAGGGAGGGACAGTATAAGAAGATTATAGGGAGAGAATATGTGATAGGGAAGGACAGTATAAGAAGATTATAGAGAGAGAATATGTGATAGGGAGGGACAGTATAAGAAGATTATAGGGAGAAAATAGTTGATAGGGAGGGACAGTATAAGAAGATTATAGGGAGAGAAGAGGAGATAGGGAGGGACAGTATAAGAAGATTATAGGGAGAGAATAGGTAATAGGGAGGGACAGTATAAGAAGATTATAGGGAGAGAATAGGAGATAGGGAGGGACAGTATAAGAAGATTATAGGGAGAGAATATGTGATAGGGAGGGACAGTATAAGAAGATTATAGGGAGAGAATAGGAGATAGGGAGGGACAGTATAAGAAGATTATAGGGAGAGAATATGTGATAGGGAGGGACAGTATAAGAAGATTATAGGGAGAGAATAGGAGATAGGGAGGGACAGTATAAGAAGATTATAGGGAGAGAATATGTGATAGGGAAGGACAGTATAAGAAGATTATAGGGAGAGAATATGTGATAGGGAAGGACAGTATAAGAAGATTATAGGGGATAGGGAGGGACAGTATAAGAAGATTAATGTTGAGAGAATAGATGATAGGAAGGGACAGTATAAGAAGATTATAGGGAGAGAATAGGGGATAGGGAGGGACAGTATAAGAAGATTATAGGGAGAGAATAGGTAATAGGGAGGGACAGTATAAGAAGATTATAGGGAGAGAATAGGTAATAGGGAGGGACAGTATAAGAAGATTACAGGGAGAGAATAGGTGATAGGGAGGGACAGTATAAGATTATAGTGAGAGAATAGGTGATAGGGAGGGACAGTATAAGAAGATTATAGTGAGAGAATAGGTGATAGGGAGGGACAGTATAAGAAGATTATAGTGAGAGAATAGGTGATAGGGAGGGACAGTATAAGAAGATTATAGGAGAGAGAATATGTGATAGGGAGGGACAATATAAGAAGATTATAGGGAGAGAATAGGTGATAGGGAGGGACAGTATAAGAAGATTATAGGGAGAGAAGAGGAGATAGGGAGGGACAGTATAAGAAGATTATAGGGAGAGAATATGTGATAGGGAAGGACAGTATAAGAAGATTATAGAGAGAGAATATGTGATAGGGAGGGACAATATAAGAAGATTATAGGGAGAGAATAGGTGATAGGGAGGGACAGTATAAGAAGATTATAGGGAGAGAATATGTGATAGGGAGGACAGTATAAGAAGATTATAGAGAGAGAATATGTGATAGGGAGGGACAATATAAGAAGATTATAGGGAGAGAATAGGTGATAGGGAGGGACAGTATAAGAAGATTATAGGGAGAAAATAGTTGATAGGGAGGGACAGTATAAGAAGATTATAGGGAGAGAAGAGGTGATAGGGAGGGACAGTATAAGAAGATTATAGGGAGAGAATAGGTAATAGGGAGGGACAGTATAAGAAGATTATAGGGAGAGAATAGGAGATAGGAGGGACAGTATAAGAAGATTATAGGGAGAGAATATGTGATAGGGAGGGACAGTATAAGAAGATTATAGGGAGAGAATAGGAATAGGGAGGGACAGTATAAGAAGATTATAGGGAGAGAATATGTGATAGGGAGGGACAGTATAAGAAGATTATAGGGAGAGAATAGGAGATAGGAGGAATAGTATAAGAAGATTATAGGAGAGAATATGTGATAGGGAAGGACAGTATAAGAAGATTATAGGAGAGAATATGTGATAGGGAAGGACAGTATAAGAAGATTATAGGGAGAAAATAGGGGATAGGGAGGGACAGTATAAGAAGATTAATGTTGAGAGAATAGATGATAGGAAGGGACAGTATAAGAAGATTATAGGGAGAGAATAGGTAATAGGGAGGGACAGTATAAGAAGATTATAGGGAGAGAATAGGTAATAGGGAGGGACAGTATAAGAAGATTATAGGGAGAGAATAGGTAATAGGGAGGGACAGTATAAGAAGATTATAGGGAGAGAATAGGTGATAGGGAGGGACAGTATAAGAAGATTACAGGGAGAGAATAGGTGATAGGGAGGGACAGTATAAGATTATAGTGAGAGAATAGGTGATAGGGAGGGACAGTATAAGAAGATTATAGTGAGAGAATAGGTGATAGGGAGGGACAGTATAAGAAGATTATAGTGAGAGAATAGCTGATAGGGAGGGACAGTATAAGAAGATTATAGAGAGAGAATAGGTGATAGGGAGGACAGTATAAGAAGATTATAGGGAGAGAATAGGTGATAGGGAGGGACAGTATAAGAAGATTATAGGGAGAGAATAGGAGATAGGGAGGGACAGTATAAGAAGATTATAGGGAGAGAATAGGTGATAGGAAGGGACAGTATAAGAAGATTATAGGGAGAGAATAGGTAATAGGGAGGGACAGTATAAGAAGATTATAGGGAGAGAATAGGGGATAGGGAGGGACAGTATAAGAAGATTATAGGGAGAGAATAGGTGATAGGGAGGGAGAGTATAAGAAGATTATAGGGAGAGAATAGGTGATAGGGAGGGAGAGTATAGTAGATCCATCTATAGGAAGAGGGGATTTTACCACTTTAGAGCAACAAGTCTTGAAGAGACCCTGGGGTAATAAGGTTGTAGTTTTCTCCCCAGCAGATAAACTTAGAGAGAGAGATTGTTATTCAAGATTATACAGACAACCAGAGTGAAGCTCTCAATATCTTACACAACCCCAAATACTACAATCTAATTGATATGGATCCCTTTCCAGACGTTTTAAGAAAACTTAATAATTTTCATGGAGAAAGTATACTAAACAAGGATGAGAAGAGATAAGAAGAGTCTATTCTCCTTTTGCTACTGTGCCTTACTTTTATCACTTACCAAAAATTCATAAAGACATCAAGAAACCACCTGGTAGACCCATTGCTGCAACTAGGCATTCGGCCACTAGCAACTTATCTCATCACTAGGGTTGAGAGAATTGACATAGTGGAATTCGATCTGAATTTCAGGGAAAACTCGATTCACCACAAAGCCAAATTTCCCTGAAAATAAAAAAGTATCATACTTACCTCATCTGTTTTAGTGCCAGCCACTGCCATCTTGATTGAAGATCTTGCACTGAATCCGGTGTGCGGTGACATATGACTCTTCGAGATCAAATGGATGAGGGCAAGTATGATTTTATAAATTTTTGAAATTATTTTACACTGTAATACTAATGTCAGATGCCACAATCAGCTATGAACTTGGCATCTGGGGGGTACAACTGTCATTGCACCCACTACTTACAAACAAATGCTCTTTGTGATGAAGTAATTCATCTTGAAGCTAATTTTTTTGTAAAATTCAATGAAGCAGCCAAATTGAATTTTTCAATACTTTGTTCATCACTACTCATTATCTTGACACTTGTTTCCGAAAATATGTTTTGAGCTTTCCCAGTTACTTGAGAGATTCCACTCAATTCTTCTGTGAACTAAAGGAAATCAGTTGGCAAGAAGACTACCTGTTGGCCACCATGGATTTTTCTTCTTCTTTATACTCCAACATAGACCACTCTATTGGCCTACAATGTATGGAGAAATACCTGGAAGAGGATCTTGTAGTACCCCCTGCTCTAAAGCAAATTTGTCTGTACTTACCATTAGTGCCATGGAACAGCAATGGGCGCCTTCTTATGCCAATATCTTCATTGGGGTATTTGAAGATTTCCACTTCATGAAAAGAACAGAGTATTGTGAAAGAATCATCTTGTACAGATGGTATATTGACGACCTCTTCTTTATCTGGAGAGTTGAAGCCGCATCAGCAGTATTCAAGAATTTCACAAATCACTCAACAAAAACACATGGGGCATCCAATTTTCCCTTAAAGGGGTTGTCCCATGAAAAATATTCTACAGTTTTCAAACATGCACCTGGATCTGAAGACTTTTGTAATTGCATGTCATTAAAAATTTTGCATAGCTACTGAGTTATTCAATAAAATGTATCTGTATAGGGCCACTTAAAGGGGTATTCCCATCTCACAGATGCAGTTTGTATAGTTAGATATAGCCATACCAGTATTATTACTAGTAGAATGTATTTATATAAAATGTACCGTTTAGAAGATTTTCCTATTTGTATATCCATTGTCCCACACACATCAGTCAGGCCGTTGCCCCTGGTTACGCCCACTGCAGCCATGTAGTAGTGGTGGCCGGCTTGCTCCTGTTCAATCCCGCTCTGAGGTAACTGCTGTATTGTGAACACACATTACATGAGCATGCGGAGACACATCTTAGGGTTGTAGTATTTTTGTCTGCGCTTCCAAAACACAGAGAAACGGATCCTGTTCCAAGATCAATTCATCTCTATGGAGCAGGATCCGTTTATAAAGTCTGCGTTTTGGACGGATCCTGACCATTGCGTTTTGGACTGGGAGCGTCCAAAACGCAGATGTGAAACTACCCTAAGATGTGTCTGCGCAGGCTCATGCAATGTGGTTCACAATGTGAGTTTCAACTTTTAACTCTCTCCTGAGCTGTGATAGGAAGAACATGGACACGCCTCCTGAGCTGTGATAGGAAGAGCTGAGACACGCCTCCTGAGCTGTGATAGGAAGAGCTGAGACACGCCTCCTGAGCTGTGATAGGAAGAACATGGACACGCCTCCTGAGCTGTGATAGGGAGAGCATGGACACGCCTCCTGAGCTGTGATAGGAAGAACATGGACATGTCTCCTGAGCTGCAGCAGAAAAGACACTCCCCCTGAGCTGTCATCTTGACATAAATCTAGCAGAGCAATGCATGAGGAGATCTCTGGATCTATGTGAGTTACAGGGCTGGATCTAGCTTTGCTAGAAAGAGGTTGTCATGTTCTATATGATCTCTGATTTTCATTTTTTACATTATTCGTGGGATAACCCCTTTAACTTTGGTTCTCCTAACATTGACTTTTTGAACATCAGTCAAGATGAACATCGGTTTACCACTCCAACTCACTTTGAGAAGATGGATTGCAACAGCTATCTTCATTTTACCAGCCATCTTTATAAAAAAAATGACAGAAAAATGTGTCTTTTAGTCAATTTAAAAGAATTAGGAAGAATTAAACCAATGATAATGTATTTTAGAAGAAAACTAGACTCCTAAACAACAATTTCTGGAAAAAGGATACCCAGCCTCTCTTATTATAGATGCATGTAGAAGAATCAGCTCCAATGACTACAACCAAGGGACAAGGGGAAAGAAGAAGAGGATAGTACCCAAAGAAGAAGAAGCTTCATTACAAGATACTCCATCTGTCACAGTGAAATTAAAGAGATTTTACGGAAATATTGGCCTCAACTACTTAATGATCCCCATCTGTGTAATCTCTCTGGTTCCCACTATAACAGAATATCCTGCCCCCAGTAGATTTAGGAAACATAAGTTAAAACAGAACCTTTCTACGTATAATATTGTTGGAAGCTATCGGGAGGAGTTTCCAGATGCCTCTGCTGTCAGTCCATCCTGCATCAAACCACAGAATTTCGGTCAATTTCCACAAATCAGATTTTTCAGATTAAACATTTTCTTACCAGTAAAACTGAATTTGTAATTTACCTGACTGAGTGCAAATGTGCATATTGCAGTATGTAGGGCGTACCACAATACGTGCACAACAGACTTACCCAACATCGCCATCATTTAAAAAATAAATTCAGGAAACACGGAGAAGGCGGACATTGCGCTCTCAAGCAGGAAGAAGACCTAGAAGTATTATACCAATCATGTTACTGCCAACACTTCCCATAGGTGTGAAATTCTGAAGAAGAGACAGGTTACTGGATCTACAAGCTGTGCACTATTAGTCCTCATAATCTGAATGAAGTCACAGAGACCTGTAAAAGAAAAATGGTGAAGGAAAAAGATAAAATTAACTCGTCTCCCCCCCCCCCCCCCCCCCCCCCCCCGATTTCTCATTACTTATAAAATAAGACAATAAGACAGGGCGTAGTTTTAATAACTATTACAAGTAGACGAATGACATGTGCTGACATTATTGCTGGCTTTTTAAAATCACGGAGCATGTTACTCATGTAAGCCTCTAAATTCATGCACTGCGTGTTAGTGGTACCTTGGAAGTGAACCCAAGTTCAAGAAAAGGTTGTTAACAGTAGAAATTAATATTTATTAATAGTTATTACCCAAAGTCTAGCAAGATTTCGCAAAGTAATAACTTCGGCTCATCTGAGCCAATACAGTGCGGTCTTGTCGGGGGTCTGACTCCCTGCACTCCCGTCAGTCAGCTCTTCTCTTGTAGCTCAGGCGCTGGCAGTTGGCCCCAGAACTAAATGACCATTATGTAGTGGATGGAGCTGTATTTGCAGTGTTTCTCCCACTGAAGTGAATCCTGCTAGTTCCATCCACTACACAATGGACGTGTAGTTCTGGGAACAACTTCCAGCACCGGAGCTACCGTACATGTTAACAGCTGACTGGCGGGAGTGCAGAGTGCCAGACCCTCGTCAACCTCATACTGATGGCCTATCCAGAGGACAGGCCATCAATATCAAAATTGTAGATAACCCCATGCCAGTGCCAGCCATCTAAAAACACACAATCTGAAATAAGCCTGCAATACATACAAGAGAACACAAGATGGCGCCAATGTAACTTAGCAAGGAAGCATACCCTCAGCTAAGACTGTATACAGAGGAGCAAATAGCAGCTGCTACTTTCTGGGAGAGCAGCAAGTGACTGCGGAGATTACCAAATTATAAGGAAGTATTAGGATAGCAATTATCTAAAACATCAGAAGCCTGATATAGAAAAACTGGCTCAAAAATTATGTCCCTCAAGTCATTAGGCCCTGCTTGGAGCAGAAATGCACTAAAGGGATTACAGTGGCTCCAAAAAATTGTACCCACAAAGCTATGAACACCAGAAAAAAGTGCATTGCCTGGACACAAGCCACAGCTTAGATGGCCAATGGAAGCCCAGTAAGTGGGGTGCACGGACCGGCTACTTACCAGCAATACAGACAGTGGAAATAGGGAACTTGATTCCTGAAGTCCATGGAGGGAACTGGACTGTGCAGCAGCAGCAGCAGCAGTCCACCCAAACTGTAATCAGTACACAGTCCAGCAGGGTCCAGGACGGATTTCCTTATATTTGCAGATGTACTTTAAATAGACACCATGAGGGTAATTTCTGAAACAGAAATACAACTAAATTAGGCATATTTCCGACACAGATTTGCACGACAATCTGCGACTTCTCCCTGCTCACATCAGGTTTTAAAAAGTGTGCGTGGTGTGGGGACAGGCTGAGAGGCTCGCCTAAAACAGGTATAAAAAATTGTCTAAATCTAAGATAGGAAGATATCTGACATTTAGAAGCAATGGTGGATAGGTTGAAGTTATGTAGAGGCCGTATATTCTATTTTTTATTTTTTATTTTTCATTATGGACTTTTGCTGTACTATTTTTTTAATAGGATCCTGTCATATATTGATTTATATTTTATACGCTACTTTTATATAATAAATGCACTATATTTTTAACACAAGTTGAAACAGTACGTTTATCATATCAATATAAGGTACCATTATTGTATTACAAAAGGGACCCAGATTGGGAGTGTGCCCACCAATCTTATATCAAAACCGTTTTTCAATTTACTAGCCTGGATAACAAACTTAAAGAGGAATTATAACATCAGCTCGATACACTTCTTCTGGATATTTATATCCAAGAGGAGATTACTCCTCGGGGACTAGGACTGACTTTCCCATCAGCCTTTGTAAATGATGAGGAATACTGAAGAGCATGGGAACGTTTATAAGACTGAAGTACTTTCTCCTTGCTCGGTTTGCTGTATACTGATATGTACAGTATGACTGAACAACTGTCATATGAAATTGCTGGCATTTTGCAACAACTACAGTTGGATAAAGATCACCTTCAATTTGGCTTAACATTTCAGAGCGTTAATAGCCGCATTATGAAACTAGTAAATGAGATTATAATGAAAAAAAAATAAAGAAATTCCAAAGAGATAGAGAGGATTATAAATCACATAACCATGGGACATTGTAGTTAGCTACCACTAAACCACTGCCACCTTCCACACCTCATACTCCTGTACCCCTGACTTTACAAACAGGGGTATAAGATCTACAGTAACACTAAAGACAAATCCAGAACGCCCTATAACTCCCGTCCCTCTGGTAGAAAGCCAACGCAGATCTGCGACCATAAGGGGAGTGGTCGTGCCAGAAGGTATCATGTGTTTCAGGCACTGTACTCTGCCCCTAGGGCCATGACATCCTCACAATTCCCCTCCCTGTGCTTCAGGGAATAAGGAACTGTGTCCCCCCCTAGAGATCCCACTAGGAATAGATACTCAACTATCCCCTCTGGAGGATTAGTAGGGGGATATAGGCAGGGTATACAGGGGTGGGTTTACTTTTTTAAATCAGTACATTTATATATGGAGGACCCCAATGTCATCTGTCAAGATTTGGCTGAGACCAGTCAGAATATCAGATCCTTTGGAAATTCTGGAGCTACTTTATGCCACATGCCACCAAGTAAGGCTACTTTCACACTAGCGTTTAACTATTCCGGTATTCAGCTCCGTCATAGGGGATCAATACAGGAATAAAACGCTTCAGTTTTGTCCCTATTTATTGTCAATGGGGACAAAACTGAACTGAAGACAACGGAGGCTCCTAAAAGCAACATGCTGCGGTTTGCTCTCCGGTCCAGGCATCCACACCAAGACGGATCCGGAATGGCCCCCAATGCAAGTCAATGGGGGACGGATCCGTTTGGTGTGACACAATAGTAAACGGATCCGTCCTCCATTCACTTTCAATGGAGTACATGACGGATCCATTTAACAGATGGTAAAGATAATACAACCGGATCCGTTCATTACGGATCCACACGGTTGTATTATCAGCACGGATCCGGCGGGCCCCTTGACCCGCCAGATTCGTACGAAGGGCTAATGTGAAAGTAGCCTTAAGGAAAGGTATCTGAGCGGCTCGAAGCCATGACAACTCTCTAGTTTCGTCACCTACCTCTAAGTCCAACAATTGGGATCTTATCACCACTGATAACACAGGACATTCTTTACTCACTTATTCCTGTTGCAACCATCCAACAGGATCTAAAAAGAAAAGAGTGTGGAAGAGAAGAAGTAAAATATACCAAAAGAAGAAAATTGGAGAGTCCAGACCACCCCTGAAGAGGACCATGGCCAGAATTCTGTAAATTGTGGCTCAGTAAAGATTTTTAACTCATATTCTGCCCCATTTAATGTCTATGAAATCAAGCTTCTTGAAAAAGGCCTCCCCTTCTGTCCTTCTAATAGCTTCTGTCCAGAGGAAAGGCCATCAATATCAAAATTCTGGAAAACCCCACGCCGATGTCAGCCATCTAAATACTCACAATCTGAAGCAAGCCTGCAATACATACAAGAGAACACAAGATGGCGCCAATGGAACTTAGCAAGGCAGCATACCCCAAACTAAAGCCTAATTCACATTTCCGTGAAACACGGTCCGGGACGATCCGTGAAATCCCGGACCGTGCTCCTTCTGAGGAGGTGAGCTCACGGCGTCATTGGTTGCTATGACGCCGTGCGCTTCCTTAGGCCGCCGCTGTACAGTGATACAAGTGTATCACTGTACAGCGACTGCCTCAGGAAGCGCACGGCGTCATAGCGACCAATGACGCCATGCGCTCCCGTCCTCGTGCGCTCCCGTCCTCAGAAGGAGCACGGTCCGGGATTTCACGGATCATCCCGGACCGTGTTTCACGGAAATGTGAATTAGGCTTAAGAGTGCATTCACACGAACGTATTTTTCATCCGCGTCCGATCCGCAACTTTTGCGGACCGGGTGCGGATCCATTCATTTCAAGAGCAATTTGCGGACCGCAAATCACTTACGTTCATGTGAATGCACCCTAATACAGACAGTGGAAATAGGGAACTTGATGGTGGTGTGAATAGTGTGAATCTACCTCTGCCTCGTCATCAGGGAGTGGGTGACACTTGGTGCCGGTGTGATCCAGTGCTATACAGTTACAGAGATCCCAGACTATAGCAGCATTACCTGCAATACAGAAATCAGAAGGTAATAGGAAGCAGTGGTCTGTGATCCTCAGCACCGGACTGTTCAGCAGCAGCAGCAGTTCACCCACACTGTAATCAGTACACAGTCCAGCAGGGTCCAGGAGGGCTTTCCTTATATTTACAGATGTACTTTAAATAGACACCATGAGAAATAAAACTAAATTAGTCGTTTTTCTGATGCTGATGTGAACCACAATCTGCGACTTCTCCACGCTCACGTCAGGCCTAAAAAAGTGGGCGTGGCATGGGGACAGGCTGAGAGGCTCGTCTCCATTAGACCATTTTCTACTCCTAAAAGAGCCGTAGAAAATTGTCTAAATCTAAGACAGCTAGGAAGATATCTACTTAAGAAGCAACGGTGGATAGGCTGAAGTTATTTAGAGGCCAACGCCTCAACATAACTGCGGCGGATCCACCACCAGTGCAGGACTTAATAAGACTGGCATCTAAAACGCCAGTCTTAATAAATGTGCCTCCACATTCACAGGAAAATGAGAAAGAGAAATGCAGAGTGTCAAAGTAAACTCCTCAATAAATGTGGCCGATCTGACCCAGCAAGAAGTGCAGCGGTGTCTTAAAAAGATTAAAATAGACAAATGACCAGGTCCAGATGGTATACACCTCCGTTTCCTAAGGGAATTAAGTAACAGACAAATCACCAGGTCCAGATGGCATACACCCCTGTATTCTAAGGGAATTAATGTCAAAGACAGACCCTTATTTCTGACATTTATTTAATGACTCTATAATGACAGGGTCTGTTGCGCAGGATTTACAGTTAGTAAATGAGGTGCAAATTTGAAAAAAGGAAAAGGGATCAAAAACAGCCTGGAAATTTATCAGCCAGTAGGTTTAACATCTGGTTGAAGGTTTTCTTTGAGATGTTATCCTAGAGTATCTCAATAAAAAGAAGTGTAACACCATATAATCACTGTTTTTTATGAGGAGATAAGTTCTAGACTGGACCGCGGTGAATCAATGGATGTCGTATATCTGGACTTCTCCAAAGCATTTGACGCTGTACCACATAAAAGGTTAGTACATAAAATCAGAAAGCTTGGCCTGGGAGAAAATGTCTGTATGTGGGTAAGTAACTGGCTCAGTGATAGAAAACAGACGGTGGTTATTAATGGTACATACTCAGATTGGGTCACTGTCACTAGTGGGGTACCACAGGGGTCAGTACTGGAGGCGGTCACTGTCATTAGTGGGGTACCACAGGGCAGTGTTGCCAACCACAATTTTTCTTTTTTCTGGAAACTTATCCCAAAATTACGGATGGCTAACCTTTTTTACAGACAAATTGGTAAACCATAATGAATGATGAAGATTATAAGTAATCTATGTCTATATCTCAATGTACTGATAAGGATTCATTACCAGCATTTACTGTGAGCTGTAGAATCATGATAGTCACCACCAAAATAATGTAGTAAAGAACCACTGGCCTCAAAAAAATCACGGACACATCAATTTTTTTTCACGGACACAGGAAAAAAGTCACCTATTTTTACGGACTGCCCAGAAATTTCTGGACGGTTGGCAACCCTGCCACAGGGGTCAGTACTGGAGGGGTCCCTGTCATTAGTGGGGTACCACAGGGGTCAGTATTAGAGGCGATCACCATCACTAGTGGGGTACCAAACGGTCAGTATTGGAGGGTCACAGTCAGTTGTGGGGCATTTCAGGGGTCAGTATTAGGTCCACAGTCCAAGGGGTTGCACAGTAAAATATTAATTTTTGCAGACAATACTAAACTGTGTAAAGTAATTAACACAAAACAGGACAGTATATTCTATCTATCTATATAGTCATTTCTTTAAGATCCAGTGTTCTGCAAACTTTGCGGATGGTAAATTTTCTGATTCAGATATCTTCATTCTGATATGGCTTTGCACTAATATATCTTTTAAGGGCCATGGCCATTTAAAAACAATTTCTGGTCGATCATGCAAAATAGTATTAAGTATTAAGGGGTTGCCCCACGAATAATGTAAAAAATGAAAATCTGACATCATATAGACATGACAACCTCTTTTTAACAAAGCTAGAACCAGCCCTGTACCTCACATGGATCCAGAGATCTCCACATTCATTGCTCTGCTAGATTTATATCAAGCTGAGTGTCTTCTCTGCTGCAGCTCAGGAGGAGTGTCTGAGCTCTCCCTATCACAGCTCAGGGGGCGTGTCTCAGCTCTCCCTATCACAGCTCAGGAGGTGTGTCTCAGCTCTCCCTATCACAGCGCAGGAGGCGTGTCTCAGCTATCCCTATCACAGCTCAGGAGGTGTGTCTCAGCTCTCCTTATCACAGCTCAGGAGGTGTGTCTCAGCTCTCCCTATCACAGCTCAGGAGGCGTGTCTCAGCTCTCCCTATCACAGCTCAGGAGGCGTGTCTCAGCTCTCCCTATCACAGCTCAGGAGGTGTGTCTCAGCTCTCCCTATCACAGCTCAGGAGGCGTGTCTCAGCTCTCCCTATCACAGCTCAGGAGGCGTGTCTCAGTTCTCCCTATCACAGCTCAGGAGGAGTGTCTCAGCTCTCCCTATCACAGCTCAGGAGGCGTGTCTCAGCTCTCCCTATCACAGCTCAGGAGGTGTGTCTCAGCTCTCCCTATCACAGCTCAGGAGGCGTGTCTCAGCTCTCCCTATCACAGCTCAGGAGGCGTGTCTCAGCTCTTCCTATCACAGCTCAGGAGGAGTGTCTCAGCTCTCCCTATCACAGCTCAGGAGGTGTGTCTCAGCTCTCCCTATCACAGCTCAGGAGGCGTGTCTCAGCTCTTCCTATCACAGCTCTGGAGGAGTGTCTCAGCTCTCCCTATCACAGCTCAGGAGGCGTGTCTCAGCTCTCCCTATCACATCTCAGGAGGCGTGTCTCAGCTCTCCTTATCACAGCTCAGGAGGCGTGTCTCATCTCTCCCTATCACAGCTCAGGAGGCGTGTCTCAGCTCTCCCTATCACAGCTCAGGAGGAGTGTCTCAGCTCTCCTTATCACATCTCAGGAGGCGTGTCTCAGCTCTCCTTATCACAGCTCAGGAGGCGTGTCTCATCTCTCCCTATCACAGCTCAGGAGGCGTGTCTCAGCTCTTCCTATCACAGCTCAGGAGGAGTGTCTCAGCTCTCCCTATCACAGCTCAGGAGGTGTGTCTCAGCTCTCCCTATCACAGCTCAGGAGGCGTGTCTCAGCTCTTCCTATCACAGCTCAGGAGACAGTTAAAAGATGAAACTGAGCATGTGCGGCCTTCTCAGTGAGCAGGTCAAAGAACTAAGAAATTAAGTGGTCCTATACAGATACATTTTATTGAATAACTCAGTAGCTATACAGAATTTTTAATGACATGCAATTACAAAAGTATTCAGATCCAGGTGCTGGTTTGAAAAATGTAGAATATTTTTCGTGGGACAACCCCTTTAAGTATTTTGTCAGATCGCTGCCCAGCAAACCTGCTGTAGGATATTTGTGTGTGTGCACATAGGAGAGTGCTGGGCCGGCAGCCAGGTATCACAGTGGAAGAATCTTGGAAGAGCTCCAGCACTCCAGGAACATGATAAGCATCTCCTTATTATAGGCATATTAAAAGCATAGCTATGCAATGAAACGCCTCACACCTGAAGCCCGGGATTCTCACACTTGACACTGCAACAGTTAAACCTGCTCTTCCATGTTTTCATTATGCATATGATGTCAGGTTTATGATTGACTGGAGGATAATGTCATTTAAGTGCAGGGGTTAGAGTCCTGCATTTTCATACTGCCCCTATCTCTCCCAGGCTGACACTTTAGGACAGGGATCAGCAACCTTCGGCACTCCAGCTGCTGTGAAACTACAACTCCCAGCATGCACACTTACTGGGCTAGTCTTATAATTCCCTCAGAAGTGAAAGGAGGATTCTGGGAGTTGTAGTTTCAGAACAGCTGAAGTGCCGGAGCTTGCTGATCCCTGCTTGAGGAGGTCATTCTGCGGGTAGTACTCTCCCCGGTAAGAGCCATTACTTGGTCTCATGTACGCAGTTCACCACCTTCCTTTAGAAAACAGATGCCCTCGGGGTATTCCTATTTAATCCATACAGGGCGGCTCTGCTCTACCAGATCTTTATCAATACTATTATGCTAGTCATCTTTCATGTTGGTTGGATCTAATTACTACTAAGACACACCCAATCTGTATTCAGCTAGAGAGGGCTCTGACACCCCCTTGAAGTTCTTCCTGGCTGCGGTCCTCTTGGACACATGGGCGTAGCTATAGGGGGTGCAGAGGTAGCAGTCACTACCGGGCCAAGGAGCCTAAAGGGGCCCAAAGACACTTGTGCCGCATAAGAAAACTCACTAAGCACTGATGGACGGGGGGCCCAAGATGAACTCTTGCACCAGGGCCCATGAACCTTTGGCTACGCCCCTACTTGGACACTTCTCACGGCAGTCCATTTAATCGGTAATATCACTTTACGTTGGTTCTGAGTGCTTCACAAATGGCAAATTGGGTTCTCAGAATGCGTCCACCCCATTAGGGATCATCTCTCTTAGATACAGAGAACCAAGAGGACCATCATCTGTTACAGCCCAGGCTTCTCTTCCAGTCCTGTGCTTACCCTAGCAGGCGAGCCAAGGATCATCACCCATCCTGTCCTCAGCCAAGCACTCTCTCAGGACTATGTGAGGGCACTAAGGGGCATAACTACTGTGTGAGCACACTAAGGGGGCGTAGTTACCATGTGGGACACAACTACTGTGTGGGGGGGCACTAAGAGAGAATGGGGACACTAATGGGACATAACTACTGTGTGGGGACATGAAGGGGACATAACTACTGTGTGGGGACATGAAGGGACATAACTACTGTGTGGGGACACTAAGGGGACATAACTAATGTGTGTGGGGGCACTAAGGGGACATAACTACTGTGTGGGGACACTAAGGGGACATAACTACTGTGTGTGGGGGCACTAAGGGGACATAACTACTGTGTGAGGGCACTAAGGGGACATAACTACTGTGTGTGGGGGCACTAAGGGGACATAACTACTGTGTGAGGGCACTAAGGGGACATAACTACTGTGTGAGGGCACTAAGGGGACATAACTACTGTGTGTGGGGGCACTAAGAGAGAATGGGGACACTAATGGGACATAACTACTGTGTGGGGACATGAAGGGCACATAACTACTGTGTGGGAATACTAAGGGGACATAACTACTGTGTGAGGGCACTAAGGGGACATAACTACTGTGTGGGGGCACTAAGGGGACATAACTACTGTGTGGGGGCACTAAGGGGACATAACTACTGTGTGGGGGCACTAAGGGGGCATAATTACTGTGTGGGAAGACAAAGGGGGCATAACTACTGTATGGGGGCACTAAGGGGACACAACTACTGTGTGGGGGCACTAGGGACATAATTACTGCGTGGGGGCACTAAGGGGACCTAACTACTGTGTGGGGACACTAAGGGGACATAACTACTGTGTGGGGGCACTAAGGGGACATAACTACTGTGTGGGGGCACTAAGGGGACATAACTACTGTGTGGGGACATGAAGGGGACATAACTGCTGTGTGGGGGCACTAAGGGGACATAACTACTGTGTAGAGGTACTATGGGGACATAACTACTGTGGCGGGGGCACTAAGGGGACATAATTACTGTGTGGGGACACTAAGGGGACATAATTACTGTGTGGGGACACTAAGGGGACATAATTACTGTGTGTGGGGACACTAAGGGGACATAATTACTGTGTGGGGACACTAAGGGGACATAATTACTGTGTGGGGACACTAAGGGGACATAATTACTGTGTGTGGGGACACTAAGGGGACATAATTACTGTGTGGGGACACTAAGGGGACATAATTACTGTGTGGGGGCACTAAGGGGACATAATTACTGTGTGGGGACACTAAGGGGACATAATTACTGTGTGGGGACACTAAGGGGACATAATTACTGTGTGGGGGCACTAAGGGGACATAACTACTGTGTGGGGACACTAAGGGGACATAATTACTGTGCGGGGACACTAAGGGGACATAATTACTGTGTGGGGACACTAAGGGGACATAATTACTGTGTGGGGGCACTAAGGGGACATAACTACTGTGTGGGGACACTAAGGGGACATAATTACTGTGTGGGGACACTAAGGGGATATAACTACTGTGTGGGGACACTAAGGGGACATAATTACTGTGTGTGGGGGCACTAAGAGGACATAACTACTGTGTGGGGCACTAAGGGGACATAATTACTGTGTGGGGACACTAAGGGGACATAATTACTGTGTGTGGGGACAATAAGGGGACATGATTACTGTGTGGGGACACTAAGGGGGCATAATTACTGTGTGTGGGGACACTAAGGGGACATAATTACTGTGTGGGGGCACTAAGGGGACATAACTACTGTGTGGGGACACTGAGCGGACATAACTACTGTGTGGAGGCACTAAGGGGACATAACTACTGTGTGGGGACACTAAGGGGACATAACTACTGTGTGGAGGCACTAAGGGGACATAATTAATGTGTGGGGACACTAAGGGGACATAATTACTGTGTGGGGACACTAAGGGGACATAATTACTATGTGGGGACACTAAGGGGACATAACTACTGTGTGGGGGCACTACACTAAGGGGACATAATTACTGTGTGGGGACGCTAAGGGGACATAATTACTGTGTGGGGACACTAAGGGGACATAACTACTGTGCGGGGGCACTAAGGGGACATAACTACTGTGCGGGGGCACTAAGGGGACCTAATTACTGTGTGGGGACACTAAGGGGACATAACTACTGTATGGTGGCACTAAGGGGATCTAATTACTGTGTGGGGACACTAAGGGGATATAACTACTGTGTGGGGACACTAAGGGGACATAATTACTGTGTGGGGGCACTAAGGGGATATAACTACTGTGTGGGGACACTAAGGGGATATAACTACTGTGTGGAGGCACTAAGGGGACATAATTACTGTGTGGAGGCACTAAGGGGACATAACTACTGTGTGGGGACACTGAGCGGACATAACTACTGTGTGGGGACACTAAGGGGACATAACTACTGTGTGGGGGCACTAAGGGGACATAACTACTGTGTGGGGACACTAAGGGGACATAATTACTGTGTGGGGACACTAAGGGGATATAACTACTGTGTGGGGGCACTAAGGGGATATAACTACTGTGTGGAGGCACTAAGGGGATATAACTACTGTGTGGGGACACTGAGCGGACATAACTACTGTGTGGGGACACTAAGGGACATAACTACTGTGTGGGGACACTAAGGGGACATAACTACTGTGTGGGGCACTAAGGGGACATAACTACTGTGTGGGGACACTAAGGGGACATAATTACTGTGTGGGGACACTAAGGGGATATAACTACTGTGTGGGGGCACTAAGGGGACATAATTGCTGTGTGGGGACACTAAGGGGACATAACTACTGTGTGGGGGCACTAAGGGGACATAATTACTGTGTGTGGACACTAAGGGGACATAACTACTGTGTGGGGGCACTAAGGGGACATAATTACTGTGTGGGGACACTAAGGGGACATAATTACTGTGTGGGACACTAAGGGGACATAACTACTGTGCGGGGGCACTAAGGGGACATAACTACTGTGCGGGGGCCCTAAGGGGACATAACTACTGTGTGGGGACACTAAGGGGACATAATTACTGTGTGGGGACACTAAGGGGACATAATTACTGTGTGGGGACACTAAGGGGATATAACTACTGTGTGGGGACACTAAGGGGACATAACTACTGTGTGGGGGCACTAAGGGGATATAACTACTGTGTGGGGACACTAAGGGGATATAACTACTGTGTGGAGGCACTAAGGGGACATAATTACTGTGTGGAGGCACTAAGGGGATATAACTACTGTGTGGGGACACTGAGCGGACATAACTACTGTGTGGGGACACTAAGGGGACATAACTACTGTGTGGGGGCACTAAGGGGACATAACTACTGTGTGGGGACACTAAGGGGACATAATTACTGTGTGGGGACACTAAGGGGATATAACTACTGTGTGGGGGCACTAAGGGGACATAATTACTGTGTGGGGACACTAAGGGGACATAATTACTGTGTGGGGGCACTAAGGGGACATAATTACTGTGTGGGGACACTAAGGGGACATAACTACTGTGCGGGGGCACTAAGGGGACATAACTACTGTGTGGGGGCACTAAGGGGACATAACTACTGTGTGGGGACACTAAGGGGACATAATTACTGTGTGGGGACACTAAGGGGATATAACTACTGTGTGGGGGCACTAAGGGGACATAATTACTGTGTGGGGACACTAAGGGGACATAACTACTGTGTGGGGGCACTAAGGGGACATAACTACTGTGTGGGGACATGAAGGGGACATAACTACTGTGTGGGGGCACTAAGGGGACATAATTACTGTGTGGGGACACTAAGGGGACATAATTACTGTGTGGGGAGACTAAGGGGACATAACTACTGTGTGGGGGCACTAAGGGGACATAATTACTGTGTGTGGGGGCACTAAGAGGACATAACTACTGTGCGGGGGCACTAAGGGGACATAATTACTGTGTGGGGACACTAAGGGGACATAATTACTGTGTGGGGACACTAAGGGGACATAACTACTGTGTGGGGGCACTAAGGGGACATAATTACTGTGTGTGGGGGCACTAAGAGGACATAACTACTGTGCGGGGGCACTAAGGGGACATAACTACTGTGTGGGGGCACTAAGGGGACATAATTACTGTGTGTGGGGGCACTAAGAGGACATAACTACTGTGTGGGGACACTAAGGGGACATAACTACTGTGTAGGGACACTAAGGGGATATAACTACTGTGTGGGGACCCTAAGGGGATATAACTACTGTGTGGGGACACTAAGGGGACATAATTACTGTGTGGGGACCCTAAGGGGATATAACTACTGTGTGGGGACACTGAGCGGACATAACTACTGTGTGGGGACACTAAGGGGATATAACTACTGTGTGGGGACACTAAGGGGACATAATTACTGTGTGCGGACACTAAGGGGATATAACTACTGTGTGGGGACCCTAAGGGGATATAACTACTATGTGGGGACACTAAGGGGACATAACTACTGTGTGGGGACACTAAGGGGACATAACTACTGTGTGGGGACACTAAGGGGACATAACTACTGTGTGGGGACACTAAGGGGATATAACTACTGTGTGGGGGCACTAAGGGGATATAACTACTGTGTGAGGGCACTAAGGGGATATAACTACTGTGTGGGGGCACTAAGGGGATATAACTACTGTGTGGGGGCACTAAGGGGATATAACTACTGTGTGGGGACCCTAAGGGGATATAACTACTGTGTGGGGACACTAAGGGGACATAATTACTGTGTGGGGACACTAAGGGGATATAACTACTGTGTGGGGACACTAAGGGGATATAACTACTGTGTGGGGACACTGAGCGGACATAACTACTGTGTGGGGACACTAAGGGGATATAACTACTGTGTGGGGGCACTAAGGGGATATAACTACTGTGTGGGGGCACTAAGGGGATATAACTACTGTGTGGGGGCACTAAGGGGATATAACTACTGTGTGGGGACACTAAGGGGATATAATTGGGGCGGCCATCTTGCCTGAGCTGTTAATAACAGCATTTAAACATTTTTAAGAAAGTTGCTTTACAACAGCCCCGTGGTCCATAGACACAATGGTCAGGGGGGACCCTTTTGACTTATATTGGAAAGTTTTCCAGGCCCAGTGCCCTGTACGGAGGTCATTGTACAGAGAGGGAATAGATAAGCTCTTACAATCACCTATTGTGAATGGTGGATCCTGGCTTATCTATCATTCTAATTCTGCCTGTAATGATATCACTTCTGTGTATAGATAAGCAGATAACTGCAGTAAAGTGATCTGTACAGACCAAAAAGCGGCACCAATTATTAGGCTAAGTGAAAACTGCAGGATTTTATGGTTATGGTTACACCTTTTTGCAGTGCTCACTAAGGGGCCTTAGGCTCGGCCGCCACCAGTCTAAGTGCTGCACAGGTCTCTCGTGCAGCAGAGAGCGGGGGCTCAGCTCTCACATCAGAGCCGTGCTCCTGTTCTAACAGCCCGGACCGGCAGAAGACCCGATCCGGGCTGTTTAATCCTGCTGCATGTAAGATGCTACAGAGGGAGCCGGTGCCTGTGAGGGCAGGTTGGGGCCTACCGCCAGTGTTTCCCAACATCATTGTGGCTGAAGGGGTTAATATATCATATGAGCAGAAGAATAAATGACTCCGAATCTGGCTTCCTATGAATTTTTCTAGACGTTTAGCATTGAAAAGGTGTCAAATGAGTGATTATCTGACACTGACGAACACAGACTGGAGAAGTTATTTTTGGGTACAATTGCCAAGTTCTTTAGAAATTCCAAAATATTTTGTTAGGAAAATCAGATACATCATATCAGAAAAAGATTCATTGCTTGAAAATATCTGGACTTTGGAACACGTAAAACAGAATACGTCACCGTCACACAAAAGAAGTGGAGAGAGAACAGCGAAAATTACCCCAAAAGTATTTAATTCATGTAAAAGAAATAGCGATAAAGTCTATCAAAGGCGCAGGAAATGACACAAAGCATATAAATAATACTACCATGAAACCAGTTCCAACCACTAAGGGCTCATGCACACGGCCGTGGCCGTATTGCGGCTCGCATATTGGGGGTTCTCAATAAACGGGCACCGGCCGTGTGCATCACTTGAATGGGTCGGCAATCCGGGAAATGCGGTGCGGTGCAGAACGGAGGCACGGATCGGAAGCCCACGTCAGCACTACAGAGCGCTTCCATGGTGTTTCTGTCCAATACGCCACGTCAAGAACAAGTCAAGTTGAATGGGTTTCGATCCATCCCGGCCGCAAACTGCGGTCCCCAATGCACGGAACGGCCACACAACGGCAGTGGCCCTAATACATTTATCAGAGAGCAGGATTAGGGTCAGCCGTCTACAGAGGACACAAGATCACGTTTCTGAGGTATCTACGAGCTCAGAAACCAGAGGTAAAGTTATGGTTTTCCTGTCATTACTGACGATAAAATGAAGATGTCGTCAGTGGATTTCTTAAATGAATTAAGTGATTCTGTAATTCCAAGAAAGATCTCATTAGCAGTGAAGGTACGAGACCAGGAATCCACGTGCCGAGGACGGACATGCCGGGAATGGTTAGGAGCGATACAGAGATAACAGTTTGTTTTATTAAAGTAGCTGAAGTTTCTGATTAATTATAAGACAATATAGGACATAATTATATACAGGTTGTTATAAGTTAGAACGGACATTTAAATTATGGCCGCACCCTCCGCTTGTATAAGGACATTTAGAGATTGTTTCTATATATACAAGTCAATGAGGTACGATACCTTAATAACGTTAATACACCTTTCAGTGGTTGTAATTATACGCTTTAGGCTAGAATTGCAGTAATTAACATCATCCTCTGATGAGCCCAGAGACATTCCTCTCTCCGTGCTGTAAGATTCCGGAATGTTTTCTCTACAGATAACATTGCACTTCCTTCTTTTGACAAGGACAATGCATTGACGGGAGCACATGATGGTCGTTGTCATCTATTGTCTAAAGCCGTCCACACCTGATAATGATCGGCCGCCCCGCAGGCAATCAGTCATCCATGGGATTGTCCGTACCAACGATCCCACCGACTACACTGCCCGACCAGGGACGTTGTCAATAGAGATGAGCGACTCTATTCGCCGCTTCGTAGATTCGTATCGAATCTTGGAAATTTTCTTCTCCGAAGAGAATCTGAATTTTGTCGGATTCACTTCGTATTATTCGTAAACATAGGCAGAAATTTGACCGCTAACTATACGTAAGATACGTATGAAACGTAAGTAAATTTGCGCATTCTGCGTACGGTGGGAAAATGATGTTCCGCCCCCGCAAGAGCGGGAAAGTGTAGATACGCCGCCCTTAGAACTGGAAAAAAACAATAGTGCGCTAAGGATTCGTCCACACTTTTGTACGCTCATGCGTACGTGTTCACATAAGTTGCGTACCTTTAACAAGTGTACGTTCGTTATTAGTGTGCAAATGTTCGCAAAACACCACATAATAACGTATCATTTGTACGCAGCTTCGCCAAATAGATTCGTATTCATTCGAATCTTGTGAAAACTTCGACGAATATTCGGCAAAGCTAATTTTGGATGATTCGCTCATCTCTACTTGTCAATACAAACAGACTCCCTGGTGCAATGGCAAGTGATCGGCAGAACTCAGCCAATCACGTCACAACATGCAGAACTCAGCCAATCACGTCACAACATGCAGAATCAGCCAATCACGTCACAACATGCAGAATCAGCCAATCACGTCACAACATGCAGAACTAAGCCAATCACGTCACAACATGCAGAATCAGCCAATCACGTCACAACATGCAGAACTAAGCCAATCACGTCACAACATGCAGAATCAGCCAATCACGTCACAACATGCAGAATCAGCCAATCACGTCACAACATGCAGAACTCAGCCAATCACGTCACAACATGCAGAACTAAGCCAATCACGTCACAACATGCAGAATCAGCCAATCACGTCACAACATGCAGAATCAGCCAATCACGTCACAACATGCAGAATCAGCCAATCACGTCACAACATGCAGAATCAGCCAATCACGTCACAACATGCAGAATCAGCCAATCACGTCACAACATGCAGAACTCAGCCAATCACGTCACAACATGCAGAACTCAGCCAATCACGTCACAACATGCAGAACTCAGCCAATCACGTCACAACATGCAGAATCAGCCAATCACGTCACAACATGCAGAATCAGCCAATCACGTCACAACATGCAGAATCAGCCAATCACGTCACAACATGCAGAATCAGCCAATCACGTCACAACATGCAGAATCAGCCAATCACGTCACAACATGCAGAATCAGCCAATCACGTCACAAACATGCAGAATCAGCCAATCACGTCACAACATGCAGAATCAGCCAATCACGTCACAACATGCAGAATCAGCCAATCACGTCACAACATGCAGAATCAGCCAATCACGTCACAACATGCAGAATCAGCCAATCACGTCACAACGTGCAGAATCAGCCAATCACGTCACAACATGCAGAACTCAGCCAATCACGTCACAACATGCAGTATCAGCCAATCACGTCACAACATGCAGTATCAGCCAATCACGTCACAACATGCAGAACTCAGCCAATCACGTCACAACATGCAGAATCAGCCAATCACGTCACAACATGCAGTATCAGCCAATCACGTCACAACATGCAGTATCAGCCGAGCGTCTGAAGTTTTCCAGCACGGTGATTACGTTTTTGGCAGTCGACGATTGTGAGCGCTCTTTTGGAAAGGTCCACTCCTAGTAATCCAAGGCTCCGAGATGTTATTTAAGTAAATGAAAAAAAAACAACATTTTTGGTATTTGTGGTCCACAATTGAAGAATTTCAGATTTATATTGAGCTGATTTGTACAGACTTTGTATAGTTTCAGCTCATCGGCTTCTCGTGTGCACTGAGCTCCCGGACCACGAGGTCTTGTAGGAATGAGAAGACGTCCAGCACCGCCGTTCACTGATAAAATTACAGAATGTTAGAAAATTGAGCCACTGAATTGGTTCATGCGTTTCGATGTAAGGTCTTAATCACAACCTCATTCGTATGCAAATTACTAAATAAGATACTGAGGGTTACATTACATTCATTACGTCACTTAGGCTAATTGGATGGAAGGAATGTGTGACTGTGTTGGTGGCAGCTGCCATGTATGCGAGCAATGTAGTATGTAGGATATATATGTATGCGAGCGATGTAGTATGTAGGATATATATGTATGCGAGCGATGTAGTATGTAGGATATATATGTATGTGAGCGATGTAGTATGTAGGATATATATGTATGCGAGCGATGTAGTATGTAGGATATATATGTATGTGAGCGATGTAGTATGTAGGATATATATGTATGTGAGCGATGTAGTATGTAGGATATATATGTATGTGAGCGATGTAGTATGTAGGATATATATGTATGTGAGCGATGTAGTATGTAGGATATATATGTATGTGAGCGATGTAGTATGTAGGATATATATGTATGTGAGCGATGTAGTATGTAGGATATATATGTATGTGAGCGATGTATGTATGTAGGATATATATGTATGCGAGCGATGTAGTATGTAGGATATATATGTATGTGAGCGATGTAGTATGTAGGATATATATGTATGCGAGCGATGTAGTATGTAGGATATATATGTATGTCAGCGATGTAGTATGTAGGATATATATGTATGTGAGCGATGTAGTATGTAGGATATATATGTATGCGAGCGATGTAGTATGTAGGATATATATGTATGCGAGCGATGTAGTATGTAGGATATATATGTATGTGAGCGATGTATGTATGTAGGATATATATGTATGTGAGCGATGTAGTATGTAGGATATATATGTATGCGAGCGATGTAGTATGTAGGATATATATGTATGTCAGCGATGTAGTATGTAGGATATATATGTATGTGAGCGATGTAGTATGTAGGATATATATGTATGTGAGCGATGTAGTATGTAGGATATATATGTATGTGAGCGATGTAGTATGTAGGATATATATGTATGTGAGCGATGTAGTATGTAGGATATATATGTATGTGAGCGATGTAGTATGTAGGATATATATGTATGTGAGCGATGTAGTATGTAGGATATATATGTATGTGAGCGATGTAGTATGTAGGATATATATGTATGCGAGCGATGTAGTATGTAGGATATATATGTATGTGAGCGATGTAGTATGTAGGATATATATGTATGCGAGCGATGTAGTATGTAGGATATATATGTATGTGAGCGATGTAGTATGTAGGATATATATGTATGTGAGCGATGTAGTATGTAGGATATATATGTATGTGAGCGATGTAGTATGTAGGATATATATGTATGTGAGCGATGTAGTATGTAGGATATATATGTATGTGAGCGATGTAGTATGTAGGATATATATGTATGTGAGCGATGTATGTATGTAGGATATATATGTATGTGAGCGATGTAGTATGTAGGATATATATGTATGTGAGCGATGTATGTATGTAGGATATATATGTATGTGAGCGATGTAGTATGTAGGATATATATGTATGTGAGCGATGTAGTATGTAGGATATATATGTATGTGAGCGATGTAGTATGTAGGATATATATGTATGCGAGCGATGTAGTATGTAGGATATATATGTATGCGAGCGATGTAGTATGTAGGATATATATGTATGTGAGCGATGTAGTATGTAGGATATATATGTATGTGAGCAGATGTAGTATGTAGGATATATATGTATGTGAGCGATGTAGTATGTAGGATATATATGTATGTGAGCGATGTAGTATGTAGGATATATATGTATGTGAGCGATGTAGTATGTAGGATATATATGTATGCGAGCGATGTAGTATGTAGGATATATATGTATGCGAGCGATGTAGTATGTAGGATATATATGTATGTGAGCGATGTAGTATGTAGGATATATATGTATGTGAGCGATGTAGTATGTAGTATATATATGTATGTGAGCGATGTATGTAGGATATATATGTATGTGAGCGATGTAGTATGTAGTATATATATGTATTGTGAGCGATGTAGTATGTAGGATATATATGTATGTGAGCGATGTAGTATGTAGGATATATATGTATGTGAGCGATGTAGTATGTAGTATATATTGTATGTGAGCGATGTAGTATGTAGGATATATATGTATGTGAGCGATGTAGTATGTAGGATATATATGTATGTGAGCGATGTAGTATGTAGGATATATATGTATGTGAGCGATGTAGTATGTAGGATATATATGTATGTGAGCGATGTAGTATGTAGGATATATATGTATGTGAGCGATGTAGTTGTAGGATATATATGTATGTGAGCGATGTAGTATGTAGGATATATATGTATGTGAAGCGATGTAGTATGTAGGATATATATGTATGTGAGCGATGTAGTATGTAGATATATATGTATGTGAGCGATGTAGTATGTAGGATATATATGTATGTGAGCGATGTAGTATGTAGGATATATATGTATGTGAGCGATGTAGTATGTAGGATATATATGTATGTGAGCGATGTAGTATGTAGGATATATATGTATGTGAGCGATGTAGTTATGTAGGATATTATATGTATGTGAGCGATGTAGTATGTAGGATATATATGTATGTGAGCGATTAGTATGTAGGATATATATGTATGTGAGCGATGTAGTATGTAGGATATATATGTATGTGAGCATGTAGTATGTAGGATATATATGTATGTGAGCGATGTAGTATGTGGAATATATGTATGTGAGCGATGTAGTGATGTAGGATATATATGTATGTGAGCGATGTAGTATGTAGGATATATATGTATGTGAGCGATGTAGTATGTAGATATATATATGTATGTGAGCGATGTATGTAGTATGTAGGATATATATGTATGTGAGCGATGTAGTATGTAGGATATATATGTATGTGAGCGATGTATGTAGGATATATATGTATGTGAGCGATGTAGTATGTAGGATATATATATGTATGTGAGCGATGTAGTATGTAGGATATATATGTATGTGAGCGATGTAGTATGTAGGATATATATGTATGTGAGCGATGTAGTATGTAGGATATATATGTATGTGAGCGATGTAGTATGTAGGATATATATGTATGTGAGCGATGTAGTATGTAGGATATATATGTATGTGAGCGATGTAGTATGTAGTATATATATGTATGTGAGCGATGTAGTATGTAGGATATATATGTATGTAGATGCGTATGTAGGATATATGTATGTGAGCGATGTAGTATATAGTATATATGTATGAGCGATGTATGTAGGATATATATGTATGTGAGCGATGTAGTATGTAGTATATATATGTATGCGAACGATGTAGTATGTAGGATATATATGTATGTGAGCGATGTAGTATGTAGTATATATATGTATGTGAGAGATGTAGTATGTAGGATATATATGTATGTGAGCGATGTAGTATGTAGTATATATATGTATGTGAGCGATGTAGTATGTAGTATATATATGTATGCGAACGATGTAGTATGTAGGATATATATGTATGTGAGCGATGTAGTATGTAGGATATATATGTATGTGAGCGATGTAGTATGTAGGATATATATGTATGTGAGCGATGTAGTATGTAGGATATATATGTATGTGAGCGATGTAGTATGTAGTATATATATGTATGTGAGAGATGTAGTATGTAGGATATATATGTATGTGAGCGATGTAGTATGTAGTATATATATGTATGTGAGAGATGTAGTATGTAGGATATATATGTATGCGAGCAATGTAGTATGTAGGATATATATTATGTATGTGAGCGATTGTATGAATATGTAGGATATATATGTATGTGAGCGATGTAGTATGTAGGATATATATGTATGTGAGCGATGTAGTATGTAGGATATATATGTATGTGAGCGATGTAGTATGTAGGATATATTGTATGTGAGCGATGTAGTATGTAGGATATATATGTATGTGAGCGATGTAGTATGTAGTATATATATGTATGTGAGAGATGTAGTATGTAGGATATATATGTATGTGAGCGATGTAGTATGTAGTATATATATGTATGTGAGAGATGTAGTATGTAGGATATATATGTATGCGAGCAATGTAGTATGTAGGATATATATGTATGTGAGCGATGTAGTATGTAGGATATATATGTATGTGAGCGATGTAGTATGTAGGATATATATGTATGTGAGCGATGTAGTATGTAGGATATATATGTATGTGAGCGATGTAGTATGTAGGATATATATGTATGTGAGCGATGTAGTATGTAGGATATATATGTATGTGAGCGATGTATGTAGGATATATATGTATGTGAGCGATGTAGTATGTAGGATATATATGTATGTGAGCGATGTAGTATGTAGGATATATATGTATGTGAGCGATGTAGTATGTAGTATATATATGTATGTGAGCGATGTAGTATGTAGGATATATATGTATGCGAGCGATGTAGTATGTAGGATATATATGTATGTGAGCGATGTAGTATGTAGGATATATATGTATGTGAGCGATGTAGTATGTAGGATATATATGTATGTGAGCGATGTAGTATGTAGGATATATATGTATGTGAGCGATGTAGTATGTAGGATATATATGTATGTGAGCGATGTAGTATGTAGGATATATATGTATGTGAGCGATGTAGTATGTAGGATATATATGTATGTGAGCGATGTAGTATGTAGGATATATATGTATGTGAGCGATGTAGTATGTAGGATATATATGTATGTGAGCGATGTATGTAGGATATATATTGTATGTGAGCGATGTATGTAGGATATATATGTATGTGAGCGATGTAGTATGTAGGATTATAATGTATGCGAACGATGTAGTATGTAGGATATATATGTATGTGAGCGATGTAGTATGTAGGATATATATGTATGTGAGCGATGTAGTATGTAGGATATATATGTATGTGAGCGATGTAGTATGTTAGGATATATATGTATGTGAGCGATGTAGCATGTAGGATATATATGTATGTGAGCGATGTAGTATGTAGGAATATATATGTATGTGAGCGATGTAGTATGTAGGATATATATGTAATGTGAGCGATGTAGTATGTAGGATATATATGTATGCGAGCGATGTTAAGTTAATGTAGGATATATATGTATGTGAGCGATGTAGTATGTAGGATATATATGTATGTGAGCGATGTAGTATGTAGGATATATATGTATGTGAGCGATGTTAGTATGTAGGATATATATGTATGTGAGCGATGTAGTATGTAGGATATATATGTATGTGAGCGATGTAGTATGTAGGATATATATTATGAGTAGTATGTAGGAAATGTATGTGAGCGATGTATGTATGTAGGATATATATGTATGTGAGCGATGTAGTATGTAGGATATATATGTATGTGAGCGATGTAGTATGTAGGATATATATGTATGTGAGCGATGTAGTATGTAGGATATATATGTATGTGAGCGATGTAGTATGTAGGATATATATGTATGCGAACGATGTAGTATGTAGGATATATATGTATGTGAGCGATGTAGTATGTAGGATATATATGTATGTGAGCGATGTAGTATGTAGGATATATATGTATGTGAGCGATGTAGTATGTAGGATATATATGTATGTGAGCGATGTATGTATGCAGGCTGTATACATATGTATGTAGTGGAAGGGATCGCTCTCTTTCAGGGGTCGGCAGGTACAGACTTCTCATCACACAGGGGGTTTTCCCGCTCAGACGATGCTTTATCTGTCACACCACTCATCACACTTCCAAGTTTGGCATCACTCGGCACAATGAAGTCGCAGCTTCACCTCATAACCTGTCACATCAACATAAAACAGGAAATGCTTGCCCGTCTAGGCGCTCACTATACAGAAGTCTCCCTAACTCACCTCTAGCTCAGTGTTCACAATGCAGTATTCAGCCTCAGTCAGACAGCCTCCTAGCTGTGACCAGTGTAACCCATTGGGGTCTCGGTCCACCAGTCCTCCCGACAGTGACAAGACAAATTCCTTGTGGTGATATGGTCCAGTAGTCCTCCCGACTCTGACCGTGTGACACCTCTTTTCTTTCAGCATCACTGTATATATATATAGGCTATATATGTATGTATGTAAAATATATATGTATTTATACTGTATATATATATATACATACAGTACAAACCAAAGGTTTGGACACCCTTCTCATCCAAAGAGTTTTCTGTATTTTCAGGACTATGATAATTGTAGATTCACATTGAAGGCATCAAAACTATGAATTAACACATGTGGAATTATAGACTTAACAAAAAAGTGTGAAACAACTGAAAATATGTCTTATATTCTAGGTTCTTCACAGTAGCCACCTTTTGCTTTGATGACTGCTTTGCACACTCTTGGCATTCTCTTGATGAGCTTCAAGAGGTAGTCACCTGAAATGGTTTTCACTTCACAGGTGTGCCCTGTCAGGTTTAATAAGTGGGATTTCTTGCCTTATAAATGGGGTTGGGACCAGGAGTTGTGTTGGGCAGAAGTCAGGTGGATACACAGCTGATAGTCCTACTGAATAGACTGTTAGAACTTGTATTATGGCAAGAAAAAAGCAGCTAAGTAAAGAAAAACGAGCGGCCATCATTACTTTAAGAAATGAAGGTCAGTCAGTCCGAAAATTGGGAAAACTTTGAAAGTGTCCCCAAGTGCAGTCGCAAAAACCATCAAGCGCTACAAAGAAACTGGCTGACATGAGGAGCGCCCCAGGAAAGGAAGACCTGGGGTGCTTTGCTCATCACTGTTTCGGATAATGGGGGCCTTAGTGTCACGAGTAGGCTTGCGTCTGGAATCAGACGTTCTGCACGGCTTCTGTGACATCTCTGACAGGCTATTCCCTTTGTTTGGGTGCTGTTCACCACACCCCTTCCCCTCAGCTGTTGCCGCTTGGCAATTAGCTTTCTCCTATTTACCCCTTCCTCTCCCAGTATCCCTTGCGGTTTATATCTTCTGCTTACCTGGTTGAGAGTGGTGTGGATCTCGGCTGAGATCCATTTGCTGAGTTATCTGCTTAAGTTAAGTTTCTTCTGTTCCTTTTGTTGTTTTCCTTTTGGAGTCTCCTGTTCCTCCTTATGCTTGGAGGAACGGGTTTACTCTCTTGTGTCACTAGACTGCAGGGTGTTCTAGGGTGCATTTAGATTAGGTTCCTGTGTATGAACTTTCCTACACCCAGGATTGTTCATACTGGTAGTCAGCCAGGGCCTAGTCTCAGGGTCCCCTGCAGGAGGTGACCGGTTCCCTGGTTTTGTCTGTTCCCATCCCTCATACGCTCAGTGTGGCTTTTCCCCCCACACCAGAGCGTGACACTTAGATTGACAGAACATAAAATATGTTTATGTTTAACATTTCTAAAGTCCTCTGGAAATGAGTAAATTAATTATACCACATTAATAGTAATTATACCATATTAATAATTTTTAAGCTGGAGCCAGTACATTTCTACAAATTCTGACTCTACCCAAAACTATCTCCGACTCCAATTCCATGATGCTGACTCCACAGCCCTGCTGATAACTGGTTCCTTCGGAATGAATCCTTAGGAACCTGTAGCACGCGATGCCATTATGCATATTATACAATCATCTGGACATGGAAATGCTCATCACTGTGTGTACAGGCCAGGAGCAAGGATGAGAACAGTACTAATGGTGCAATGTGTGCCCACCTCGGGGTCCCCATATATCCGGAGAAGGGGGTCTATGGATCCGTTCAGCACTCCAGAAAGAAGTAAATTAGTTCGGGGTAGAGCTGTGGAATGCTAGACTGCGACCACAAAACCCATCACCTACAATGGAGAGGCACATACATATGGATTGCTGACCTGGGGGAGAAGGGGCCCACCATTCTCCTGATCGGCAACAGACGAAATGGAACTAGTGACTACCAGATATTAACAGAATATACTTTTAGTGCTCCAGATATTACTACTCCTTTAAAGGGGTATTCTGGTTATATGGAGATATGCCCTATCCACAGAATAGGATAACTATTCGATCAGTGGGAGTCCTAATGCTGGGAGCCCATACCCCGTGGAAATCTCTGTCCTGAAGGGAAGGGCATGCACACAGATGCTCCATTCATTTCTATAGAAGTTGTGAGATAGCCGAGTACAGCGCTTGGCTATCTCCAGAACTCCCACAGAAAGTAATGGAGCATCTGTGTGCATGCCCGACCAGCTGCTCCGTCTAATATGAGAGGCTCCATTGGGTATGGGGTCCCCGTTCTTGTAAATGGTGCGGGTCCCAGTGGTAGGACTTCCACCAATCTAATAATTATATCTAGAGGGGAACACCCCAGAATTAGGGGGGAACACTTTCTATTGTTGTCTGATTTCTTTTTGTCTCTAATGGGAGACCAGGTGCGCGCAGCTGCCTGTCAGGTGTATCATGAAGGTAATCACAGCAGCTGCAGGACGAGAGGAGTTGGAGTCTCTGATTACGGTCCTTCAGGATGTCAGGTATATGATATATGGATATAATGAGCCTTCATTATCTTGCTTTATATGAAAGTGTTAATGGTTAAATTAATAACATAATAACAGTTTGTAACTGAAAAGAAACATCGTCCGTCCAGTTCAGCCAGTTATCCTGCAAAGTTAGAAAGATGATTGACGTCTCAGACATTTCATACACTCACCACGCGCCGCGCTATTCTCTGAATACGATGATTATTAATAATCTGCTGCCGTTTATAGCGATGGATTTGTGAGCTAAAACCAAGAATATTTAGAAAAAGCAGAGTAAATTGTGCACAAAATCTTTTTTTTTTTTTTTTTTTTTTTTAAACCCTGACAATAACAGCTTTATAGACGGCAACCGCTGTCATCTGATGCTTGGTTGGAAAGTGTCCCGAAGAAACCATTTTTAAAAGAGTAAGAAAAATTGCCCAAAGGAAGAAAATTATCTAACACAAAAAGAAGTTTAAAAATGTTTTTTTTTTAAATAACTTAATTTTTATTATAATTTTATAGACAAATAAAAGCATAAGCATTATCCAAACGAAAAAAAGGAAAACACAACAAAAATGGTTTATATAAAAAAAAAAAAAATTTGAAAAAAAATTGGGGACTCTAGTGGCAGAAGGTGGATAGGAAATCTGAAAAAAAAAACAAAAAAGAACAGACGGTTCAGTCTTTTTGCCCTGGCTGTTCCAGAAACCGTAGAAGGATGAGGAATATTTTAGAGAAAAATTGGCACAAACTGGAGACTGATCGAGTGCTGGGCGTTACCAGGAAGACCTGAGGTCATCGGCGTGATCGAACAGCGCACAGTACGCACAGTAGTTTTATTGGCAGGGATACGATAACTATACAAGGTAAACAGCCTGCCACAAATGTGAAAGTACCCTAAAACCTGAGGAATCCGGGAAAGAGTCCAGAAACGTGGTCTATCTACTTGAACATCCCTGTGGGGAATATGTAGAGAAAAAATTAAAACGTGAGAAATTGCAGAGTGAGCCTGCACTAGGGACGGGATTTCGCAAGAAAAAAAAATTCAATTACTTCAACTTGGTGGATGATTGTCTTTTCTTGCTAAATTAACTAAAAAATGTGCACTGAATATAGAGGGAGTGTCCTGTATATAGGGTGGTGCACTGTATATAGGGTGGTGCACTGTATATAGGGGGTGCACTGTATATAGGGGGTGCACTGTATATAGGGGGTGCACAGTATAGAGGGGTGTCCTGTATATAGGGGGTGCACTGTATATAGGGTGGTGCACTGTATATAGGGTGGTGCACTGTATATAGGGGGTGCACTGTATATAGGGGGTGCACTGTATATAGGGTGGTGCACTGTATATAGGGGGTGCACTGTATATAGGGTGGTGCACTGTATATAGGGTGGTGCACTGTATATAGGGGGTGCACTGCATAGAGGGGGTGTCCTGTATATAGGGGGTGCACTGTATAGAGGGGATGTCCTGTATATAGGGGGTGCACTGTATAGAGGGGATGTCCTGTATATAGGGGGTGTACTGTATAGAGGGGATGTCCTGTATTTAGGGGTGCACTGTATAGAGGGGGTGTCCTGTATATAGGGGTGCACTGTATAGAGGGGATGTCCTGTATATAGGGGTGCACTGTATAGAGGGGGTGTCCTGTATTTAGGGAGTGTTCTGTTTTGTAAGTTTAACCAATAAAAAGGGAGTGGAAACTGAGACTTGGATTCTGCAGAGATGTTCTCTCCTTGTTCTAGGTGTATCCTGTAGTGTAAGAAAGCCTGAAGTCTGGGCTGAAACCTAGCTTGTTAGATCGGGAGAGGGGTGGTTAGAGCGGGAGCGGGAGCGGGGCGGTCAGAGCGGGAGAGAGGCAGTTAGATCGGGAGCGGGGTGGTTAGATTGGGAGAGGGGTGGATAGAGTGGGAGAGAGGCGGTTAGATCGGGAGCGGGGCAGTTAGATCGGGAGCGGGGCAGTTAGATCGGGAGCGGGGCAGTTAGATCGGGAGCGGGGCAGTTAGATCGGGAGCGGGGCAGTTATAGCGGGAGAGGGGTGGTTAGAGCGGCAGCGGGCGGTTAGATCGGCAACGGGGTGGTTAGATCGGGAGCGGGGCGGTTTACCACTGAGGTAGCTGTGGAGCTTCCATGTTGCATCACACGTAGATACAGAGAACGGTGCTGGATATACGCCAACTGTGAATTCGGTTTATCAGGTTTAACCCTTACGCTTTTGGACTTTTACTCCCTGCCTTCCCAAAGCCATAACTTTTTTACTTTTACATTCACATAATTGTATCACAGCATGTTTTTTGTTGCACTTTCCAGTGGCATCATTTAATATTGCATACGATGTAGTGGGAAGCTTAGAAAAATGGGGTGAAATTGGGAAAAAAACCCACAATTCTGCCACAGTTTTATGGGTTTTGTTTTTACGGTATTTCTATTTAGGTAAAACTGACCCGTTTTAAAGCTGAAAAATAATGAAAACTTTGGAAAAACATTTTCCCATAACTTTTTTTTTCTCTATGGAGCTGAGTGAGGGCTCATTTTTTGCGTGGCAATCTGTACAATTTTGATCTGTGCATGACAATTTTTATCCTTTTTTTTTTTGAGGTTAGGCGCTTTTTCCATCACAGAATGGAATAATATTTTTTTTTTCTATTTTAATATTACAGGCGTTTTTCAGATGCCTATGATTTTTTTTATTGTTTATTTTCATTTAATTATGAGGAACAGGGATGATTTGAATTTTTATATATTAAAAAAACTTTTTTAAGCCCCCGCTAAGGGGCTAGAATACGCGATCATTAGCCTACATTGCAGCACATTAACACTATGGAGCCCTGCCACCTACAGGTCTCCTTAGGAACTACAGCTCTAATACTCTGGTTTCTTCAGGGAGACTTAGCTCATTAGAGCACAGCGCCCTTAGGGTTTGGGCCAATGTCAAACCGGTTACTTGGCACGGCGGTTTCACGCTACCACTAATCCGTCTTGATCCATAACACACTGTCATTCCAAAGCTGCAAGCCGTAGGGTTTATTATACTCACAAAGATAAAACACAAAACAGCGTATCAGAAAATCACTGCCTCTTCAGTGAGGTTTACACCCAGGTTTCACTTCTGCTCCTTCATGGACATCCAGCGTACGGCTAAAAGCCTTTACTTGTATATCTGCCACCTCCTTTCATATAACTTCAAATTGAACATTACATTTTTTTTTTAAATGTTAAGAAAAACTTCACACACAATTCCAAGACTCTTATGATCGCAATTTTTCAATACTGATCTGTGTGTGGACGGGGATAGCAATCCAAAGATTTGTCTTCCACAAAATAGCAACATCAGCCAAAGTTCAATAGTCACTTTGTAATATTCTCCAAATAAAAGAAACACATTAAAAAAACGCTTGTCCATCTGGGCGCTAACTAAACACAGTGATTCTCCTCACCTCTGTCTTCAAACATAGCAGACCAGGATCACACATCAAGCACCTTCCAGGCACGGACATCAAATGAGCCTTTCAGGCTCATACTTATACCCCCAGTAATGATCCCAGTAGCTAACACCTGGGATTGCCTCAGGCTGGGGGAAAGGAACATACTGGAGTGGGGAGGGAATGGCAGGTCCCAATGCCAAACCTTCACACCATCCAAAAAATAGTACATCTGCCCCATTGAAATCCGACCATCAGACCCCGGAGGCCGCCTGTGTTAGGTTCAATAAAGACAGCATTTCGGGTGGACCTTGCACTCTGTGCTGGATCTTTCCGCTTTGATAAAACACTAGGTAAGTTCCAAAGGCAAAACACGACCCCTTAGTGCAGCAGAAAATACTGATGCCCGCATTGTAGTATTCAACTGTAGCACTGTCCTGAGGACGGCACATGTGGAGGATGTCCTGGGGCAAGCACCCAATGCTCCTACTATTAAAGGGGTTTTTCCTGGGTGTCGGACCCTACCGTTGAGATACTGATGACCTGTCCTGAGGATAGGTCATCAGTAGTTAACTCCCGGAAAACCCCTTTAATTAGTGCGGAGGGCTCGGGTGGACCCCTGGGCTTCAGCCCACTGAGAAATTTCCCTGTAGGGTCTATGGCCAGTCTGCCCTTGGAGACAATCATCTAAACAATCTGACATGAGGACCACCGGACAATAAGGTTGCATCCTGGAGAGGAAAGACCCCTAAGAAACCAGCTGTGCAAATGCATAAGAAGCCAGCGCTGGAGCAGCAGGGAAAGTTTTTGTAAATCTCCAGGAACATAAAGATGAAACTAACAAACTGAAGCAAAAGTGACATGAATTAGCTTCACAGTTCATGTTCAAGCTGGAGAGCCCCTTTAATACTGTGTGGAGGAATAAAATTCCACAGATTTCCATAGATGTTTATTTCTACACGTGTATGGAAGAGAAATTCTGGAGCACGGCTGCTTGTAAATGTCATAGGTCGCCGGTACCCGTGCATTAATTTAAATTTCCCTATTAATTCCATTACAAAGGTTCCACCCAACACTTATATTAAAGCTGAATGGCAGCAGGAAGGAGCGCCAGAGCTACAGTCACAGACCAAGAGCCGGGTGAAGATCACACCGCTAACTGTCAGCAGCTCCTGCGTTCGTTGTAGCTTACAAAAATGGATGCACTGGAGGATTTCAAGTCATGTCTCCTGGATAACTACAGCACCCTGGGGGTATCAGCCATAGCCCTGCTGCTGATATCTCTGGAAGATTTTATGGATGAGGAATTCACCTGTCCTACCAATGGAGACCTTAGCATCTGGTACGCGGTGATATTCTTCTTGGCGCCTTCAGTGGTCCTTGGGGTAATAGGATATAAGCTTTCAGGGAAGAGGTGTAGAATATCCTGCAGATGTGTCCTGAAGACCATCTACGGCCCCCTGCTCTGGATCGCCATCTTACTAACGGACGGACGGTATGTCGAATGCTTTCTGACATCGGAAGAAACAGAACCTGATGTGAGGCAAATAAGTCAGGTAAGAGTCGTCTTTATTTCTAAATCCAAAAGTTTAACCCCTTGATGACAAATGACTGATGTCTCCGTCACATAGAAGTGCTAGTTCCCACATCACAGTGTACACATAACTCAGATCCTGGCAATTTAACCATTTAAATTCGTGGCCAAATGTGACCAAAAAACTCCACAATTCTGTGCTCATTAAATCGTTCTAGATGTGGTAGTTCAATTTTCCAAAAACCTAAAGGGTGAAAAACTTGGAAGCACGCGCTTCCATGTTAATACTGGCCTCCCCATGTGGTGATTAGGGATGCAGGTAATTCATTCTAATAGGTTGGGTCTCTCTGAAGAGACCCAGCATATTAGATCTGCAATTCCTATGTTGGCCAGCAGGTGACAGACTAACATAAGAAATCAGAAATCCACATAGTACTATGCTGCTTTTTGCAGTACGGTAATGTTCAATAAAAAGTAGTAGACAGTGTAGTGGACATTGTAGATTCCTATAGAGGCTAAAAAAACAAACAAACAAAAAACAGAAAAATAATAATAACTCACTCCCCCCCTTCCATAGAACAATAACATAAATACATAAAAAATACATCTGGGCATCACCACATCTGAAAACATCCATAGTATTAAAATATAATAATATTTTTCCAATACGGCATATGGCGTAACAGAAAAAAGTATCAAAATGGCCTATACTCCATTTTTTATCACTTCTCTTACCTCAAAAAATTGAAAAAATGTACAAAAAAACCCACACACTGCAAAATGTTATCAATAAAAACTACAGATCACTGCACAAAAAATGAGCCCCCCCACATAAACGTTAATGGGGGTCAGAATATGGTGATGGAAAGTTTTAAGAATTTAGACGTATAAAACCTATTCATAAGCGGTATCGTTGTAATCGTACTGATCCAGAGAATGAAGGGCACTGGTCAGGGATAAAACCTGTAAAACTGTGGAGGAATAGCATTTATTTTCCAATTCCATCCCATTTGGATTTTTCCGCACTTCCCACTACATCATATGCCATATTTACTGGTGGCATTAGAAAGTACAACTTCTCCAGCAAAAAACAAGCCCTCATATGGATATGTGAACGGAAAAATAAAAAAGTTATGGCTCCAGGAAGACGGGGAAGAAAAATGGTAACGCAAAAACAAAAAAAACCTCCGGCATTACGTGTATTCATAAATCTGACACATCTTTTATAAAGGATGGGTTACATCTCTTACTGTGAGCGCTGTCCTTCGTGAAGCGGGTTCAATTCACACTAGATAAGTTAAGGGACTGCGCTGCTCTCATGGGCGGACTCTGGGAAACTGGAATTTTATGTCTGATATGCCTTGTTTCAATCAATTCTTGTGAGTAGAATAAATCCCTATTTTAGCCCAAAGTTCTTGTACTGCTTCACTATTTTTCCCCTTGATTCCTGATATTACAGGTTGATCCAAAATGAAAAAACGGTGGAGTACCACCGCAACAGGACATAGTAGTAGTGTTTGAGAACATGAGGAAGGAGAATCGGAGGGAGGATCTGGAATCTGATTTAACTTTTGTTTGTGGATTGAAAAAGAACAGCGCAATCCCTTAACTTATCCTGACACATCTTTTGCTCATCCAAACTCCACTAAAGCAAATCCATGACTGTTAGGATCCAGCTGTGCCATAATACATACCAGCCTCTTGTGTATGTTATGGAAGGAAATTACTACATACAGATATATACAGCCACCACTACAGGGAGCTCAGGAGATTACTACATACAGATATATACAGCCACCACTAGAGGGAGCTCAGGAGATTACTACATACAGATATATATATAGCCACCACTAGAGGGAGCTCAGGAGATTACTACAGACAGATATATACAGCCACCACTAGAGGGAGCTCAGGAGATTACTACATACAGATATATACAGCCACCACTACAGGGAGCTCAGGAGATCACTATATACAGATATATACAGCCTCCACTACAGGGAGCTCAGGAGATCACTATATACAGATATATACAGCCTCCACTACAGGGAGCTCAGGAGATCACTATATACAGATATATACAGTCTCCACTACAGGGAGCTCAGGAGATTACTATATACAGATATATACAGCCTCCACTACAGGGAGCTCAGGAGATTACTACATACATATATATACAGCCACCACTAGAGGGAGCTCAGGAGATTACTGACATACAGATATATACAGCCTCCACTACAGGGAGCTCAGGAGATCAACTATATACAGATATATACAGCCTCCACTACAGGGAGCTCAGGAGATCACTATATACAGATATATACAGCCTCCACTACAGGGAGCTCAGGAGATTACTATATACAGATATATACAGCCTCCACTACAGGGAGCTCAGGAGATTACTACATACAGATATATACAGCCACCACTAGAGGGAGCTCAGGAGATTACTACATACAGATATATACAGCCACCACTAGAGGGAGCTCAGGAGATTACTACATACAGATATATACAGCCACCACTAGAGGGAGCTCAGCGAGATTTACTACATACAGATATATTACAGCACCACTAGAGGGAGCTCAGGAGATTACTACATATAGAATATATACAGCCACCACTAGAGGGAGCTCAGGAGATTACTACATAACAATATATACAGCCACTACTAGAGGAGCTAAGGAGATATAATACATAATACTGACCGGATATATACAGCCACCACTAGAGGGAGCTCAGGAGATTACTACATACAGATATATACAGCCACCACTAGAGGGAGCTCAGGAAGATAACTACATACAGATATATACAGCCACCACTAGAGGGAGCTCAGGAGATTACTACATACAGATATATACAGCCACCACTAGAGGGAGCTCAGGAGATTACTACATACAGATATATACAGCCACCACTAGAGGGAGCTCAGGAGATTACTACATACAGATATATACAGCCACCACTAGAGGGAGCTCAGGAGATTACTGCATACAGATATATACAGCCACCACTAAGAGGGAGCTCAGGAGATTACTACATACAGATATATACAGCCTCCACTACAGGGAGCTCAGGAGATCACTATATACAGATATATACAGTCTCCACTACAGGAGCTCAGGAGATTACTACATATACAGATATATACAGCCACCACTAAGGGGCTCAGGAGATTACTACATACAGATATATACAGCCACCACTAGAGGGAGCTCAGGAGATTACTACATACAGATATATACAGCCACCACTAGAGGAGCTCAGGAGATTACTACATACAGATATATACAGCCACCACTAGAGGGAGCTCAGGAGATACTACATACAGATATATACAGCCACCACTAGAGGGAGCTCAGGAGATTACTACATATGGATATATACAGCCACCACTAGAGGGAGCTCAGGAGATTACTACATACGGATATATACAGTCACCACTAGAGGGAGCTCAGGAGATTACTACATACAGATATATACAGCCACCACTAGAGGGAGCTCAGGAGATTACTACATACAGATATATACAGCCACCACTAGAGGGAGCTCAGGAGATTACTACATACAGATATATACAGCCACTACTAGAGGGAGCTAAGGAGATTACTAAATACCGATATATACAGCCACCACCAGAGGGAGCTCAGGAGATTACTACATACAAATAAATACAGCCACCACTAGAGGGAGCTCAGGAGATAACTACATATAGATATATACAGCCACCACTAGAGGGAGCTCAGGAGATTACTACATACAGATATATACAGCCACCACTAGAGGGAGCTCAGGAGATTACTACATACAGATATATACAGCCACCACTAGAGGGAGCTCAGGAGATTACTACATACAGATATATAAAGCCACCACTAGAGGGAGCTCATTACATACAGATATATACAGCCACCACTAGAAGGAGCTCAGGAGATTACTACATACAGATATATACAGCCACCACTAGAGGGAGCTCAAGGAGATTACTGCATACAGATATATACAGCCACCACAAGAGGGAGCTCAGGAGATTACTACATACAGATATATACAGCCAACCACTAGAGGGAGCTCAGGAGATTACTGCATACAGATATATACCAGTCACCACTAGAGGGAGCTCAGGAGATTACTACATACAGATATATACAGCCACCACTAGAAGGAGCTCAGGAGATTACTACATACAGATATATACAGCCACCACTAGAGGAAGCTCAGGAGATTACTACATACAGATATTACAGCCACCACAAGAGGGAGCTCAGGAGATTACTGCATATAGATATATACAGTCACCCACTAGAGGGAGCTCAGGAGATTACTACATACTGATATATACAGCCACCACTAGAAGGAGCTCAGGAGATTAACTACATACAGATATATACAGCCCCACTAGAGGGAGCTCAGGAGATTACTACATACAGATATATACAAGCCACCACTAGAGGGAGCTCAGGAGATTACTACATACAGATATATACAGCCACCACTAGAGGGAGCTCAGGAGATTACTACATAGAGAATATATCAACCACCACTAGAGGGCACTCAGGAGCTTACTACATAGAGATATATACAACCACCCACTAGAGGGCACTCAGGAGCTTACTACATACAGATATATACAACCACCACTAGAGGGAGCTCAGGAGATTAATATATACAGATATATACAGCCAACACTAGTGGGAGCTCAGGAGACTAATAATATTAACCCCTAGGGGGCCGGAATTACCAAGCAGAATATATACAGCCACCACTAAGAGGGAGCTCAAGGCAGATTACTACATACAGATAATATACAGCCACCACTTAGAGGGAGCTTCAAGGAGATTACTACACTACAAGATATATTACAGCCACCACTAGAGGAGCTCAGGAGACTACTACTACAGTATATATACAGCCACCCACTAGAGGGAGCTCAGGAGATTACTACATACAAGATATATACAGCCACTACTAGAGGGAGCTCAGGAGATTAACTTACATACAGAATATATACAGCCACCCACTAGAGGAGCTCCAGGAGATTACTACATACAGGATATATACAGCCACCACTAGAGGGAGCTCAGGAGATTACTACATACAGATATATACAGCCACCACTAGAGGGAGCTCAGGAGATTACTATACAGATATATTACAGCCACTACTAGAGGGAGCTCAGGAGATTACTACATACAGATATATACAGCCACCAACTAGAGGGAGCTCAGGAGATTACTACATACAGATATATATAGCCACCACTAGAGGGAGCTCAGGAGATTACTGCATACAGATATATACAGCCACCCCTAGAGGGAGCTCAGGAGATTACTACATACAGATATATACAGCCACCCCTAGAGGGAGCTCAGGAGATTATACATACAGATATATACAGCCACCCACTAGAGGGAGCTCAGGAGATTTACTACATACAGATATATACAGCCACCACTAGAGGAGCTCAGGAGATTACTACATACAGATATATACAGCCACCACTAGAGGGAGCTTCAGGAGATTACTACATACAGATATATTACAGCCACCACTAGAGGGAGCTCAGGAGATACTACATACAGATATATACAGCCACCACTAAGGGATGCTCAGGAGATTACTACATACAGATATATACAGCCACCACTAGAGGGAGCTCAGGAGATTACTACATACAGATATATACAGCCACCACTAGAGGGAGCTCAGGAGATTACTACATACAGATATATACAGCCACCACTAGAGGGAGCTCAGGAGATTACTACATACAGATATATACAGCCACTACTAGAGGGAGCTCAGGAGATTACTGCATGCAGATATATACAGCCACCACTAGAGGGAGCTCAGGAGATTACTACATATAGATATATACAGCCACCACTAGAGGGAGCTCAGGAGATTACTACATACAGATATATACATCCACCAGTAGAGGGAGCTCAGGAGATTACTACATACAGATATATACAGCCACCACTAGAGGGAGCTCAGGAGATTACTACATACAGATATATACAGCCACCACTAGAGGAAGCTCAGGAGATTTAAAAAGTCCATAGTCTCACTACTCTTACAGTAAAGAATCTTCTTCTATGTTTGTGTGACCCTCTGTTTTCTATTACTGAGAAAATTACTTACCTACTTACAGACAGATTTGGAGAAGTCCAGATATACGACATCCATTGATCCCCCCCCCTCCCCCTCCCGGTCCCGTCTAGACCTTTCCTCCTCATGTAAACTGATTTAGTTTGACATGACCGATCCCTTGAGAAGCCATGCTGGTACAGCGTTATTTACTTATTTTCATTGCGGTCCTCCGAGATTGCATTTTATAGAAAACCTTCAAACACTTTATCCACAACAGATGTTAGACTTACCGGTCTATAGTTTCTGGGCTCTGTTTTTCACCCCTTTTTGTCACCATAAGTGCCAATCCTCCGTATCAATATAGAGTCCATTTTCAGACTCTGCAGGTTCACGCCCCCAACTGGTTACCTCCCCTCTGTACCTTTACTGCAGACTGCAGTAGAAATAATAAAGGAATGGCACAACAGGAATAGAGGCTTCAGAATTGTTTTCACATGGAGAACACATGAAGCTATTAAAACATTCATGTGGGGGGCGGGGAGAAGTCCTCTTTAACTCCTTCCCGACTAGTGCTGTACCAATATGACTCTGACTGGGTCTTTAAAGATAGTGCTTGCTCCTGAGCGGAGCGGGTGCCATAGCCACAGGGTGTCTGCTGTTTCATACGAAAAAGCTTATACTATATGAATCTAAAAATATTTTCGCTCATAAGGCAAACAGTGAAATGGAAAAAAACCATCAAAATGGCCAATTTGTTTTTTTTTTTGTCACTTCATTTCCCACAAAAAAATTAAAAAGTGATCAATAAATTGTGCACACCCCAGAATGGTATCAAAGAAATGTACAGATCGCTGCACATAAAATCAATGCTCACACAGCTTCATACACATGATTATAAAAACGTTATAGGGGTCAGAATATGGCGACTAAAAAATAAAGCAGATTTTTTTTTCAAAGCGTCAGGCTCTCTGGTGGCCAGGACCATGGCCAGGGGAGGAAAAAACTCCTTGGCTGTGACGCTCTCCGATGTGATTGGATCGCGGCACAGCCAGGGAGAAGGAGACGCCCATTGAGAAACCCGGGCGTCTCCTCCTCCCTGTACTGATGCTCAGTATTAGCATACTGAGCGGGAGAAATACAGCGGGGCGCAGGAGCGCTATTTTGAAGAACGGTCACGGGTGGCAGCATCAGCAGGGGGTACCCTCCCAGTAAAGGTATTTAGCTACTGTAAAATAAAAGCATGAAAGGTCCTCTTTAAGCTTCGTACGCACTTTGTACACTCAGGCGCAAGTATTCACTGGAATGTTCGCAGAACTCGACAGAATAACGAATGATTTGTAGCAGCTTCGACCGAATCGCTTCGTACTAAGTAGGAATCTTTTAAAAAATCTGACGAACATTTGCGAAGTGATTTTTCGATGATTCGCTCATCTCTAGTGCAGTGTCGTAATATGGACAATCTTCAGTATCAGATTTGTGGGGGCCGGTGCGGGTGCTGCACCCCTTCAGTATTTACATGTAGCAGCGGTGCAGTGTAATTACCGCTCGTCCCATTGAAGATGATGCAGCTGATCGGCGGGGGTGTCGGAGGTGGACCCCCACCAATCTGATGTTAATGACCTATCCTGACGATTTCATAAATTTAGTGCAAATTATCTCAATAGAAAATAGAAGACCTGACCTGATGATGAATCCCCTCTTCTCCCTTTTTGACTAAACCTGAATCTATTTCCTCTCCGCAGATCGCTGGGATTCTTCTCATATCGCTGCTGCTCATCCTGTCATTCGTCGTGGAGGAACTTTGTTGCTGCCGTCCCATCTCAAGGTTATACTATCGTGAGAAGTACGAGGAGGCGATGCTAAAGGAGCTGGAGGAAGGTCTGCGAGCCAAAGCAATGAAAAAGCAAAGCGAAATCGCAGAAAACTTTGTCGAAATGGTGGAAGACGAATCATTTACGCCACAACAAGCTTACTGGCTTGAAACTCTGGAAACCCTGGTGTGCAAAGAAAAAAATAAAATCAGGAAAAAATTTAAAGAATGTACAATAATCAGTGAGGAGCAGCTCAAACGAGCAGCAGCCCTAAGGGCTATTTCCGAGAAGCAGCAGCGCGGCAGCGACAGGAGGCGATCATCAATATAAAAAGGTGATCAGCACTGGTTTAAAGGGACTATGAGAACTGCAAGAGAGACAAGTGATCGTACGATTGTTCATCCCCCATAAAGTCTTCCTTTCATTGGCAGGAAATCCACTAATAAAAACATCCCACGTCCTGATCACTGCGCTGTGAATCGCCATACATCGTGTCGCTATTACATAGTCCAGTCACATGGTTATGGCCAGCAGCTAATATCCACAGTGTGCAACATGAGCCAGCAGCTAGATGGGCCCGGAGTGACTCCATAAGGTCCTGGTAGGTTGTCACAGGTATCTGGAGCCATGCCGACTGCAGAGCATCATACAGCTGCTGGAGGGGGGGTGGGGGGAGGGAACCATAGAGGGAATACGACCACAGTTTAATCCAAAAATGCTCAATTGGGTTCAAGTCTGGAGAATTAGGGGGGCCAAGGAAGAACTTAGTCAGGGGTGGATTGGCCATAGACATTGCAGGGACATTTCCCGGTGTGCCGATGCCCAAGGGGCTGCCTGGGCCCTCCTTACAGCTGCCAGTGGAAGTTTATGGGGAAATATTTTGTGATGGACTGTGGTATTTGGCTCTGTTGGGGCGGTATAATGTGCCACTATATGGTATTACTGGCCCTGCCTTCAATCAAGTTGGACCCGACTACAAAACAGGGCCACTTTTCATATTTTTTCCAGGGCCCAGTCCGCCCCTGTACTTAGCCGTCTTTGGTCATGCTCTTCCAACTAATGTCGGGCATTTTTAGCCGTGTGATGTGTCGCATTGCCGTGCTGGAAGATCTCAAATAACCACAGGGAAGACAATCGGCATGTATGGGTGTACGTAATCTGCAAGTTATGGTTTCATAGCCAATCAGGATGAGAGCGCCTTCCACATGGAGAACCTTCCCCAGGCCATGACTCGGCCACCAACAGCTTGTCTTCTTCCAGGGCGTTCCCTCTCTGATGTTTCTCTCCTGACACGCCAACGTCCATCCATTCCATGAAGCACACAACGTGTCTCATCAGAGAAGACAACCCTTTGCCGATCAGTGAAGGTCCTATTCTAAGACTGCTGTGAAAACCCAAGCCGATGCAGCTCCGTTGTCATAGGCGCAGTGACTGTCCGCCCGCTTCAGAGCCCCATGCGCAGTAGGATGAACTGTTGTTTTAGAAACTTCTGGTAACCTGGTTCATTTTGGTGGTGAGTAGCATGCGAACAGTTCCCAAACTGCAAATTTACAGAAATACTGCCCCAGTGATAGCCAATAATCATCCCTTTTTGCAGTTCTGATATATGTGCAGACAGCCTATCACACTCCTCATATGCCCACCACATGTGACTTCCTTCATGAGCCATGCATGTAGGAAGAGGTCAGAATAATGGGGCTCAGGTGTGTGTATTATCACACTGGAAACACACCTGGGGTCAAGTGTAAAGTAGAACCGGCTCAGTCACCCATGGCAACCAATCAGATTCCACCTTTCTCTTGTGGCAGCTCATTTGGAAAATGAAAGGTGGAATCTGATTGGTTGCTGTGGGTGACTTCACCAGTTTGATAAATGTGTGTTCGTTGTTAATGGCTGCACAGGTTTGAATGTACAATAAACAATGTGCGTTTAGCTGTCAGAACATTTCTCCAGCCCCCATGGCTATACGGATTTCAGCAGCCATGTCTCATCATCATCGTGTTCCAATATCCTTAAAATGGATAATGTCCAGAAATTGGTGTTTGTATCGATGCTCGTTCATCAGGTCGTGTAAATTAGCCTCTTACAGCACAAGAATCTGTATTATACTCCAGAGCTGCACTCACTATTCTGCTGGTGCAGTCACTGTGTACATACATTACTTATCTTATACTGATCCTGAGTTACATCCTGTATTATACTCCAGAGCTGCACTCACTATTCTGCTGGTGCAGTCACTGAGTACATACATTACTTATCTTGTACTGATTCTAAGTAACATCCTGTATTATACTCCAGAGCTGCACTCACTATTCTGCTGGTGCAGTCACTGTGTACATACATTACTTATCCTGTACTGATCCTGAGTTACATCCTGTATTATACTCCAGAGCTGCACTCACTATTCTGTTGGTGCAGTCACTGTGTACATACATTACTTATCTTATACTGATCCTGAGTTACATCCTGTATTATACTCCAGAGCTGCACTCACTATTCTGCTGGTGCAGTCACTGTGTACATACATTACTTATCCTTGTACTGATCCTGAGTTACATCCTGTATTATACTCCAGAGCTGCACTCACTATTCTGCTGGTGCAGTCACTGGTGTACATACATTACTTATCCTGTACTGATCCTGAGTTACATCCTGTATTATACTCCAGAGCTGCACTCACTATTCTGCTGGTGCAGTCACTGTGTACATACATTACTTATCTGTACTGATCCTAAGTTACATCCTGTATTATACTCCAGAGCTTGCACTCACTATTCTGCTGGTGCAGTCACTGTGTACATCATTACTTATCCTGTACTGATCCTGAGTTACATCCTGTATTATACTCCAGCAGCTGCACTCACTATTCTGCTGGGGCAGTCACTGTGTACATACATTACTTATCCTGTACTGATCCTGAGTTACATCCTGTATTATACTCCAGAGCTGCACTCACTATTCTGCTGGTGCAGTCACTGTGTACATACATTACTTATCCTGTACTGATCCTGCAGTTACATCCTGTATATACTCCAGAGCTGCACTCACTATTCTGGCTGGTGCAGTCACTGTGTACATACATTACTTATCCTGTACTGATCCTGAGTTAATCCTGTATTATTACTCCAGAGCTGCACTCACTATTCTGCTGGTGCAGTCACTGATGTACATACATTACTTATCCTGTACTGATCCTGATTACATCCTGTATTATACTCAGAGCTGCACTCACTATTCTGCTGGTGCAGTCACTGTGTACATACATTACTTATCCTGTACTGATCCTGAGTTACATCCTGTATTATACTCCAGAGCTGCACTCACTATTCTGCTGGTGCAGTCACTGTGTACATACATTACTTATCCTGTACTGATCCTGAGTTACATCCTGTATTATACTCCAGAGCTGCACTCACTATTCTGCTGGTGCAGTCACTGTGTACATACATTACTTATCCTGTACTGATCCTGAGTTACATCCTGTATTATACTCCAGAGCTGCACTCACTATCTGCTGGTGCAGTCACTGTGTACATACATTACTATATCCTGTACTGATCCTGAGTTACATCCTGTATTATACTCCAGAGCTGCACTCACTATTCTGCTGGTGCAGTCACTGTGTACATACATTACTTATCCTGTACTGATCCTGAGTTACATCCTGTATTATACTCCAGAGCTGCACTCACTATTCTGCTGGTGCAGTCACTGTGTACATACATTACTTATCCTGTACTGATCCTGAGTTACATCCTGTAATTATACTCCAGAGCTGCACTCACTATTCTGCTGGTGCAGTCACTGTGTACATACATTACTTATCCTGTACTGATCCTGAGTTACATCTTGTATTATACTCCAGAGCTGCACTCACTATTCTGCTGGTGCAGTCACTGTGTACATACATTACTTATCCTGTACTGATCCTGAGTTACATCCTGTATTATACCCCAGAGCTGCACTCACTATTCTGCTGGTGCAGTCACTGTGTACATACATTACTTATCCTGTATTATACGCCAATTGCCCAGTAAATCCACCAAAATCAAAACTGAGGTTAACACGGTTCTCATCTAAATCAATGGTTAATACAATGGACATGCCAGGTCTTTCAGACATTGAGCAAGAGAGAAGAATTATTCTTTGCTGCTTTCCCATCTGGATATTTGGTAGAGTTCCTCATTAATTCAGGACAGCAGAACAGGGTAATTGGAAAAGGCTTTCCTTCACCAGATTACCGATTAGTGGCTCCTCATACTTCCTGTGACACTAGGAAACCTGAAGTACTTGTCATTGATGTTCTTCATCACTGACATAACCTCATTGTTCCTTACAGAATAGACAAGGGGGTTTAATAGAGGAACAACTGCCGTGTACAACAAGGACAGCAGCTTGTCCTGTTCCTGGGATCTCTCTGGGATCATGTAGGAGCTGAGCGGCGTTCCGTAGAAGAAGATGACCACAGTGAGATGGGACGAGCAGCTGGAGAAGGCCTTCATTCTACCTTCTGAGCTTCGGATAATAATAAATATGTAAGACGTCAGGATGACCGAAAGGGGAACAACCCCAAGACCATGCAGACCACAAATAACAAGGTCTTGATGTGCGCGGTGTCGCTGCTGGACAGTTTTATCACCGCCTTCAAATCACAATAAAAATGATTAATGTCTTGAGAACCACAGAAGGAAGCAAATGAGACCATCAGAGAATGTATCAGAGCAGATAAGAACCCAACCAGCCAGGAGGCCACCGGCAGGAGGACCCACGTTACATGACTCATGATGGCTGTATAGAGCAGAGGGATACAAACGGCCACATATCGGTCATACGCCATTGATGTCAGGAGTAAGAACTCCGTCCCAACACAAAATGTAAAGAAGAACATCTGTGTGATGCATCCTGGGAACGTGATCCTTAAGACTTAGGTTAGTGTAATGGTGAGGAATTGTGGAAGAATGGACGATACGTAGATGATGTCCTGGACTGAGAGGTTACAGAGGAAGTAGTACATGGGGGTGTAAAGCTGAGGAGCCAGAGCAATGAGGACAATAATAACTAGGTTCCCCAGGAGAATTAAGGAAGACACGAATAAGATCCCAAGAAAAAACACAATCTTAAAATCCGCAGAGACAGAAAATGAGAGGAGGCGAAATTCTCCAGTGCAATTATCAATCGATGGATCCATTTCTCCTGTAATAACGAATATCTGACGGCAAGATATACAGCAGCGAGAGTCCAGCCTGCGCCTCAGTACGACCTCAACCTGCTCCAAGATATATCCTTTAGAGATGAGCGAGTAGTGAAATATTCGAAAGTTCAAATTTCGATTCGAATAGACCGCGTTATTCGACTATTCGACTTCCCATTAAAGTCTATGGGAAAAAAATGCTTGCCACTTGGAAATCTCAATTCGACCACTTGGAGGTCACCAAGTCCACCCTGAAACCTCAGAAAATGATGCCAACACTGCTGGAATGCAACTGGGACAGCAGGGGAAGCATGTCTGGGTGCATATAACGCGCCCAAGTCGCACTATTACGCCACTATCACAGCCTCTCAACAATACACTCCAAAGACAATATAACCTCTCTGTAAAGTGAGACCATACAAGGAAACCTTCTTTCCTCTACATTGCCATGGACCCCAAGCCAAACTGTACAAAAAAGAAGAAAAAATTCTGCACCCCTTAAAATCACATTGCCTATGACAACCACAGATGGCATAGGCAAGGGGGAAAGCAAATAGACCCCACCCCTAATTGTCATTGTGTGTGTGTGTGAGATGTGGTCAGACATGTCTTCTTTAAATGTAAAAACAACTCAAACACATGCAGAAGCCTTAAAATGCCCAAATTGTTGGCGCTTGAGATGTTGCCATTTAGGCTTGTAGAAATAAAAGCTTTCTGCAACCTGATGGGGGCTGCCATCCATCAGTATCCTGTCCCTAGCCATCACTATTTTTCCCTCTGTGCCATCCATGCCTTGCCCAGGCACATGTCCCAAAACATCATCCACGCCCGAGTAACACGGTTACTGCAAAAGGCCATTTGACCACCAACACTTTGGTTTTGAGGCCGGGGATGCTACATCTCCCTGACAGCACACTGGGTGAATGTTGTGGAGGCGGGGACGGGCAAACCTGCTACCCCCCACCCAAGTTTTGGGCCTTGGTTCTGTCAGGATTTCCGCAACCCTTACAGACAGCTCGGCAAACCCCTCCTTCTCCTTCTAGATTTGTTAAATCTGTCCACCACCCAGTCAAGTCCACAAAGTCCAGTCTCGTCGATAGCCTGCAGAAACTGCAGGGACCTCACTCTGACCCTCCTTCCTCCCACCCTGCCCAATGTTATCAACCCAGTGTTCCCACCCATGCAAGAATCGCAGGAGCTATCTGAGGATTTTGTTTGTTCTGATGCCCAAACACTGGAGCAAGCTCCATCTCTAGCTGATGGTGGTGTGGAACGGGCACTAAAGTGTAAAATGATTAGGGACGATGATGAGACACAGTTGCCAGCAAGGAGGCTGTTGGTATGTCGGGT
>ONZH01010439.1:0-46159 GCA_900303285.1 Rhinella marina
CAGATGTCCAATTGTTATCAGAATTGTGGGATGAGGGTCAGAGGGAGATTGGCACGGGTCCCTTTACCGATTTGAGACCGGTCTCCAAAAAGAATCCCCCGCCACAGGGCTATTCTGCCCTCGATGCCTTCCTCACAATTGTTACAGAAAAACTGCGTTCACTGGGAACGGGCGGGCATGCAGCTTATAATCTATCTCGAGAGGAATTGGCTGCGTTGGACACACTACAGCATGACATTAATATCGTCATTAAACCGTCGGACAAAGGCGCTCCGGTGTGGGATGCAGGATAGGTCAGGTGACCACTATGTATGTCCAGACGGCTCCATTCTGCAATATATGATGCGCTATTCTGTGCAACGGAGCGGCGGTCACGTGATCTATCGTAAATCTCGCGCATTGCGAGAACTGGTGCGGGCCGATGTAGAGACAAAGTGATATATGTGGATTGAAATGGGAGAGATAAGAGATTCCCCTGTCGGTATGGAGATGGAGCTCCCCACTAGGATTTCCAATTAGATGCCCTGTTATGACTGCAGGTTAGTTGAGATTATGACACTTCCTGTCTGTCTGACAGGAAGTGACACAATGCGTTCCATTGTGGAACGCATGTGCTTATCACATGTGAAACGCTGATATAGGTGATGAAGGGATGTATAAAGAGGACATAATTTACTGAAGCACCATACTCCCTGAGGAAGCCATTGTGGCGAAACGTACGTTGGGGTACTAGGATTGTCTGGTCGGTATTGCTCTATCTATTTTTTTCTTACTGTGTCTTTTTTGTGTTCCCACATGGTTTGAGGTGCGGCTTTGTGCTGCCCTTCAATCCTGGTGGGGCATATAATAGTCAGATTTTGCACTATGCACTTTACTTGTATGGCTCCCTAGTTGGGTAGGATATCTACATTTAGTCTTGACTGCTATCTAGTATATTATGACACCATTATAACTAGTATCTGTACCAGTACTCTCCATGTCTTTTGTGCTGCTCTCACCACCCTGTGACTATTAACAAAAATTGTTTTAATATGTATTTTTTATGAATTTGTGATAATAAAGATTTGATTTTTTATGTGCGTTTGTGTGTTGGCATTTGTGGTTCAGTATCGGTGTTGAATTAGCGTCGGACAAAGGCGGTAATTAGAGATGAGCGAATCATTCAAAAAATTATTTGCAGAACATTCGCCGAACTTTTCCTAAAATTCGTATATTCACCGAATAGATTTGTTGTATTTGCGTACAAAATATACGTTATTATGTGCTATTAGCGAACATTCGCTCACTAATAACGAACGTTCATTTACAAAATGTACGCAACTTCTTAGAAGACGTACGCATGAGCGTACAAATAGCTTAGGAATCTCAGCGTACTGTTGTCTAAGCGATTACATAATACGCAGGCACGTACAAGGAGAGGCCGCGGTGTGCACTCCTCAGAGGCAGAGCGAATATTCAAGACATATATATGGTAAAGTGCAAATACATTATTATAGGTATAATATAAAAATCCAAATCCAAATGGGTAAAAAAAAAAGCAGCAAAGGTTCCTTAAAAAACCCTCTTTCAAGGGGCTCCCCAAATAACCTGAAAAGGGTGAAAAAGGGATGAGGCGCACGAATGCGCAACTTAATTTCCTGAGTTGCCGCGTCATCCTCCCGCGCTGGCGAAAGGGGCGGAACTACCAGGGAGGAGTCTGCATTGTTGAATTAAATTCGTACGCAACAGCGTATAGAGTAACTACCAGGGAAAAATCTGCATCGCTGAATTGAATTCGTACACGACAGCGTATAGAGTAACTAAATTATACGTAGAATAGCGTATAATTTATAGGACACACTACGTAGCGAATGCGTACAAAAGCGAAGCGAATCACCTAATATTTGGATTTGCTTTGCAGCTGAAAAATCCCAAGATTCAATACGAATCTACAAAGCGGCGAATAGATTCGCTCATCTCTAGCGGTAATGTGGTGGTCCTGGACAGCGAGCTGTACCATGAGATGTGTATGCGTATATTACAGGATAAATCTTGTTACGCAAAGCTTGGGGCCAATCCACTTTTACAGTATAAGCAAGGATTGACTGTTTTGTTGAACTCAGCCGTGAGACAAAAACTTATTGATAAAGTGGAGTTGGCATTCATGCTGCCCGAGTACCCAGTGATGCCAGTGTTTTACAGCCTACCGAAGGTGCACAAAGTCACCAACCCATTGAAGGGGCGTCCGATCGTCTCGGGGGTTGGTAGCCTTGCTGAAAAGATCAGTGTTTACGTAGATAGGATTTTACGGCCGTTTGTTACTGGCTTACCATCCTATGTGCATAACACTATGGATGTGTTGAGACGGCTGAATGATGTTCAGTGTGAGGAGGGCACGGTATTGGCAAGCCTGCATGTGGAGGCCCTGTACAGCTCCATCCCACATGATTTGGGATGTGAAGCTGTCAGGGCCTTCCTGAGTGAAGCGGGCACTCACTGTGGGCTTCATAATGAGTTTGTAATCCAGCTTCTTCAGTTCATTTTAAACCGTAACATCTTCCTGTTCGATCGCTGCATATACCCCCAGCTCAGGGGGGTGGCAATGGGGAGCCCGTGTGCCCCCACTTTTGCTAACCTCTACCTGGGCTGGTGGGAGCGGGAGATTGTGTTCAGTGACAATATGGAACGATGGACCTCGTCCATTTCATTATGGATGAGGTTCATCGACGATATTTTCATTCTCTGGAAGGGGACTCAATCACACTTCCGGGAATTCTTATCGGTCCTGAACGTCAACAATATGGGACTTTTCTTTACCAGTGAGATAAGTGAAACGTCTCACTTTTTTGGATATTACCATCAGTATTGATTCTTCCCGTACACTTACCACCAAGATGTATAGAAAACCCACATCCACAAATACACTCTTGGCATGGGGAAGTGACCACCCACGAGCCCTGAAGAAAGGTATTCCTAAGGGCCAATACCTGCGGGCACGCAGGAATTGTTCGGAGTGGTCTGACTTTAAGCATGCAGCGGATGACCTCCGGAGGAGATTCTCTGAACGGGGTTATCCATCAGGTTGCCTATCCAAAGCATTTCAACATGCCACTGCATGCAATAGAGAAAGTCTATTGGTTCCTAAGGAGAAAGTCCCAGAACTGAATGAGATGCCCCGAATAATTGGTACATATGATGTGGCCCATGAGCAAGTGCGCCAAGTTCTGAGTGACTGCTGGAGTGTCCTCCAATCAGATCCTGATGTGGGACATTTAGTTGGAGATCGTTCCCCAATCACTTACAGACGAAGTGGCAATATCTGTGATAAACTAGTCCACAGTATGTTTACTATGCCAGTGATGGAGACGTGGTTATCGAAGCACAAACCTAATGGCACATTCCCATGTAGCGGATGTGTTGCATGTCCTGCCATGAAGCGTGGTAAACAGGTGATGAGTTCTAGAACTGGCCGTAGCTACACAATCCGCACGTTTACAAATTGCAAAACGGTGGGGGTTGTTTATGTAGCCACATGCATTTGCTCTATGCAATATGTTGGTAAAACCAAGAGAGAGTGGGTGAGCATCTCTGCTACATTAATAATTGCGCTGACACTCCCATAGCAATGCATGTCCAGGAAAACCATGCAGGACAGAAAAACTGTGTGACTTTCCAAGGTTTGGAACACGTCGTAGCCTCATCACGTGGGGGCAATACAGATAATTTGCTGCTGCGTAAGGAGGCGCAATGGATTTTTACCCTGAAGACTCTAAAGCCCTACGGGCTAAATGATTTTGTGTCCTACACTTGCTTTTTATAATGGGCCATATGTAAGGTTTAATTTGGTGATTAAATTCTACCTTTCAGATTTAGACTGGTGATCTTTGTCTCTTTTTGCTATAGATACAGTATAATGGATGTCCACCGATCCTATGTATGTCTTACCATAAATAGAGCTGCGTAATAGTCACTGTGAATTGCTATTATGTATCCTCCATTGCCGTAATAGTATATTTGGCACGGACGCAGCGATGTTCCCTGTTGCACAGGGATTGGCTGCGCCGTCTCCTAGTTTGGCCCATGGGGGAGGAGCAGTATGTTTTTAAACACCGGAATAAGCGGCGCGCGTCATGGCCGCCACAATGCCGGGTTATTACCCACGCTGTGCACACAGTAGTTAGGTGTGCAGCTTGCTACAGTAGAGGACATTGAATTCATCCCCTTCATTAATAGCTCTGGGGATATCCATGTGCCAGTACCCCTGGTCTCAGAAATTGGGAGGCCAAAAATTCAGTTCCTTATGCCCACCTAGCCCCCATCTCCTCCCCCCCATTTCGTGTATTGTGGCATACAGACAATAAAATCATTGCCACTAATACTGCACATCTTTGTTTTGTGGGTGAAACACCATAAGCAATATAAGGTTATATGCTGGGCTCCTTGACTGCTTGGTGTTCCACCTTTAGCCTGATTGGTATATGGTGTTTTAATAGGAAATTAATAGAGATGAGCGAGTAGTGTTCGATCGAGCTGGTATTCGATCGAATACTACGATATTCGGCGTACTCGATTTAATTCGAGTATAACGGCGATGGCGCACCTAGAATTCGTTTCCCCTCCCACCTTCCCTGGCGCTCTTTTTCCACCAATCACCATGCAGGGGGGGTATGACAGGCACGCTGAGCACGCTGGCAGCGCGAAAACGGCGTCTACATGCATTGGCTGGAAAAACCATGTGACCTCGAATATTAAAAACTCAGCTCTTCCTGCTCGTACGCATATGCTGCGTGAACTTAGTCAGGGACAGAGGCTGGAGAAGGGAGAGACAGATTTTAGCTGTTGGACAGGCAGGAGCGTGATTAAAAGCCCTTATCAGGGCTACTACAGTGGACTTCAGTGATAGCTTACTACAATATAGACTTTACAGAGAACGGCTGCTGTATTCAGGGATAGCTGCTGGAGTAGGGACAGAGAGAGGCATTAGTGGTGTATTAGGTGCTCTGCTACATACCAAACTATATTTGGCACTACTGCTGTGTACCTTGAAAAATACAATATATAGGCCTTATAACTGGCAACTGTACTGTGCGTTCTCTTGCAAAGTAATTTCTCATAACTGGTGTTCATACACACCGTCTGATCACTTAGTACACGGCTGTGTACCTTGAAAAATACAATATATAGGCCTTAACTGGCAACTGTACTGTGCGTTCTCTTGCAAAGTAATTTCTCATAACTGGTGTTAATACACACCGTCTGATCACTTAGAACACGGCTGTGTACCTTGAAAAATACAATATATAGGCCTTAACTGGCAACTGTACTGTGCGTTCTCTTGCAAAGTAATTTCTCATAACTGGTGTTCATACACACCGTCTGATCACTTAGAACACGGCTGTGTACCTTGAAAAATACAATATATAGGCCTTAACTGGCAACTGTACTGTGCGTTCTCTTGCAAAGTAATTTCTCATAACTGGTGTTCATACACACCGTCTGATCACTTAGAACACGGCTGTGTACCTTGAAAAATACAATATATAGGCCTTAACTGGCAACTGTACTGTGCGTTCTCTTGCAAAGTAATTTCTCATAACTGGTGTTCATACACACCGTCTGATCACTTAGAACACGGCTGTGTACCTTGAAAAATACAATATATAGGCCTTAACTGGCAACTGTACTGTGCGTTCTCTTGCAAAGTAATTTCTCATAACTGGTGTTCATACACACCGTCTGATCACTCAGAACACGGCTGTGTACCTTGAAAAATACAATATATAGGCCTTAACTGGCAACTGTACTGTGCGTTCTCTTGCAAAGTAATTTCTCATAACTGTTGTTCATACACACCGTCTGATCACTTAGAACACGGCTGTGTACCTTGAAAAATACAATATATAGGCCTTAACTGGCAACTGTACTGTGCGTTCTCTTGCAAAGTAATTTCTCATAACTGTTGTTCATACACACCGTCTGATCACTTAGTACACGGCTGTGTACCTTGAAAAATACAATATATAGGCCTTATAACTGGCAACTGTACTGTGTGTTCTCTTGCAAAGTAATTTCTCATAACTGTTGTTCATACACACCGTCTGATCACTTAGAACACGGCTGTGTACCTTGAAAAATACAATATATAGGCCTTAACTGGCAACTGTACTGTGCGTTCTCTTGCAAAGTAATTTCTCATAACTGGTGTTCATACACACCGTCTGATCACTTAGAACACGGCTGTGTACCTTGAAAAATACAATATATAGGCCTTAACTGGCAACTGTACTGTGCGTTCTCTTGCAAAGTAATTTCTCATAACTGTTGTTCATACACACCGTCTGATCACTCAGAACACGGCTGTGTACCTTGAAAAATACAATATATAGGCCTTAACTGGCAACTGTACTGTGCGTTCTTTTGCAAAGTAATTTCTCATAACTGGTGTTCATACACACCGTCTGATCACTTAGTACACGGCTGTGTACCTTGAAAAATACAATATATAGGCCTTAACTGGCAACTGTACTGTGCGTTCTCTTGCAAAGTAATTTCTCATAACTGTTGTTCATACACACCGTCTGATCACTCAGAACACGGCTGTGTACCTTGAAAAATACAATATATAGGCCTTAACTGGCAACTGTACTGTGCGTTCTCTTGCAAAGTAATTTCTCATAACTGGTGTTCATACACACCGTCTGATCACTCAGAACACGGCTGTGTACCTTGAAAAATACAATATATAGGCCTTAACTGGCAACTGTACTGTGCGTTCTCTTGCAAAGTAATTTCTCATAACTGGTGTTCATACACACCGTCTGATCACTTAGTACACGGCTGTGTACCTTGAAAAATACAATATATAGGCCTTAACTGGCAACTGTACTGTGCGTTCTCTTGCAAAGTAATTTCTCATAACTGTTGTTCATACACACCGTCTGATCACTCAGAACACGGCTGTGTACCTTGAAAAATACAATATATAGGCCTTAACTGGCAACTGTACTGTGTGTTCTCTTGCAAAGTAATTTCTCATAACTGTTGTTCATACACACCGTCTGATCACTTAGTACACGGCTGTGTACCTTGAAAAATACAATATATAGGCCTTAACTGGCAACTGTACTGTGCGTTCTCTTGCAAAGTAATTTCTCATAACTGTTGTTCATACACACCGTCTGATCACTCAGAACACGGCTGTGTACCTTGAAAAATACAATATATAGGCCTTAACTGGCAACTGTACTGTGCGTTCTCTTGCAAAGTAATTTCTCATAACTGGTGTTCATACACACCGTCTGATCACTTAGTACACGGCTGTGTACCTTGAAAAATACAATATATAGGCCTTAACTGGCAACTGTACTGTGCGTTCTCTTGCAAAGTAATTTCTCATAACTGGTGTTCATACACACCGTCTGATCACTTAGTACACGGCTGTGTACCTTGAAAAATACAATATATAGGCCTTAACTGGCAACTGTACTGTGCGTTCTCTTGCAAAGTAATTTCTCATAACTGGTGTTCATACACACCGTCTGATCAGTTAGTACACGGCTGTGTACCTTGAAATATACAATATATAGGCCTTATAACTGGCAACTGTACTGTGCGTTCGCTTGCAAACTAATTTCACGGCTGTGAAGGCAAAATATTGTAAAAAAAAAAAAAATGCGGCGGGGGGCTAGCGGAATAGGACGTGGACGAGGACGGGGGCGCGGAAATGCTGTTGGGGGCCTTGTTGAAGCCAGTGGGGATACAATGCGTGCTGGTGAGGGTCAGCCAGGATCCCGCTCATCCAGAATCCCTGCCTTTATGGGACAGTTAAGCAGGGGGCGGGTTACACCGCTGTTGAGGCCTGAGCAGGTTGAACAGGTGGTGCAATGGATAGCCGATAGCGCTTCCACACAGTTGTCCACCAGCCAGTCATCCACACAGTCTCACTCTGACCCTCCTTCCTCCACACCTGGCCAACAGAGTCATCCCACCATTGACCCCTCCCAGGAGCTCTTTTCGGGTCCTTTTTCAGATGTGCCGGAAGAATCCCAGGAGCTAGCAGAGGAATTTGTTTGTAGTGATGCCCAAACACTTGAGTTTTCGCCATCTCCTGCTGATGTGGACCCTGAGCCAGCATCTGTTATCATGAGCGATGATGATGATGAGACGCAGTTGCCATCAAGGGAGGCTGTTGGAATGTCCGGTGGGCAGCAGGAGGAGCAGAGTGAGGAAGTGGAAGAGGAGGTGGATGACGAAATGACCGACCCCACTTGGCCAGGGGTGATGTCCAGCGAGGAAAGTAGTGGAGAGGTGGTGGTCTGCGCAGCACCGAAAAAGGCAGCAAGAGGCAGAGGGATGTCCAGAGGCAGAGGGATGTCCACAGGCAGAGGGATGTCCACAGGCAGAGGGATGTCCACAGGCAGAGGGATGTCCAGAGGCAGAGGACAGTCCAGACAAAGTAGTGAGGCCACAGCCAGCACGGCCGAAGCTGTTCCCGGCAGCGGGCAGTCGCGCGAAGCTCCCCCATCGAGGCCTCGTACTTCTGTGGTGTGGAGATTTTTTAATGTTTGTGCGGATGACAAACTGAGCGCGGTTTGCACACTCTGCCACTCAAAACTGAGTAGGGGCTCTGAGAAGAGCAATCTGACCACCTCAGCCATGCGGCGTCACTTGGAAGTCAAGCACTGGGCTGAGTGGGAGAGAGCAAACGCAATACAAACTGCGCCCGGTCCTGCTGCCACTGCCTCTTCCCCTGTGTTGTGTGCTGCCACTGCGGTCCAGACCTCCAGCCAGGACACCTCCACATCTGCCTCTGCCTCGGCTACTTTGGGGCCTTCTCCTTCAGCCTCCCCTTCCCCCGCCTCTTCGCCTGCACCCTCACACTCCTCGTCCCAACAACTGTCCATCTCGCAGGCGTTCGACCGCAGGCGGAAGTACACCTCGAGTCACCCCCAAGCCCAAGCCTTAAACTGCCACATCTCCAAACTGCTGGCCCTGGAGATGTTGCCGTTTAGGCTTGTGGAGACGCAGGCCTTCCGCGACCTGATGGCGGCTGCCGCACCTCGCTATTCCGTCCCCAGCCGCCACTACTTTTCCCGGAGTGCCGTCCCCGCCCTGCACCAGCACGTGTCGCGTAACATCAGGCGGGCCCTGAGGTACGCAGTCAGCGCAAAGGTCCACTTGACCACCGACTCGTGGACAAGCGCTTGCGGCCAGGGACGCTACATCTCTTTGACGGCACACTGGGTGAATGTAGTGGAAGCGGGGACGGGGTCGCAAACAGAGACGGCCTACCTACCACCCCCGCCCAAGATTGCCAGCATGGGTTCTGATAAACCCCCCTCCTCCTCCTCCTCCTCCTCCTCCTCCTGTGCCTTAACATCTCCCTCAGCCGCTAGCTGGAAGCGTTGCAGCACTGGCGCGGTGAGACGTCAGCAGGCGGTGCTAAAGCTCATCAGCTTGGGCGACAGGAAGCACAGCGCCCCAGAGGTGAGGGACGCCATATTGCAGCAGACGGAGATGTGGCTGTCGCGGCTGCAGCTAGGACCAGGCATGGTCGTGTGCGATAACGGCCGTAACCTGGTGGCGGCTCTGGAGCTTGCCGAACTCAATCACGTACCATGCCTGGCCCACGTTTTTAATCTGGTAGTCCAAAAATTTCTGAAGACTTACCCCAACCTGGCAGAGCTACTGGTGAAAGTGCGGCGCTTGTGCGCTCACTTTCGTAAGTCAACTGTAGCTGCTGCTAGCTTAAAAAAACTCCAGCAACGCCTCCATTTGCCTGAACATCGGCTGTTGTGCGACCTGCCCACTCGCTGGAATTCCACCTATTCCATGTTGGCAAGGGTGTGTGAGCAGCAGAGAGCATTGATGGAGTACCAGATTATGAATCCACGCGTGCCTCCAACTCAGCTCCCTCAGTTTGCCAACCACGAGTGGCCATGGATGGCAGACATATGCGATGTACTGCGTATCTTTGAGGAGTCCACCAAGAAGGTCAGCAGCGAGGACGCTATAGTGAGCGTAACCATCCCGCTCCTAGGCGTCCTTAAAGAATCGCTCATCGCAATAAGGGAGAACGCATTGCACGCAGAGGAGACGGGGGTAGGAGGAGACGCAACGGAGCTACACAGTCAGACCACACTTTTGTCTGCTTCACGGTGGCAGTTGCAGGAGGAGGAGGATGAGGAGGAGGACGACGTGGAGGTGGCTGTGGAAGAGGAGGAGGATGCTGGCGGCGAGGGTAGCAGTCAGGCTGTGTGCGTCCCATTGGTTCAGCGCGGATGGGGCGGAGAGGAGGCGGAAGAGGAAGAGGAGGAAATGGCAAGTGATCCTTCTGGTGGGGGCAGTGAGGTCATGCCTATTCAGAGTCTGGCACACATGGCTGACTTCATGCTGGGCTGCTTTTCCCGGGACACACGTGTTGTCCGGATAGTGGAGAACAAACTGTACTGGGTCTTCGCACTCCTGGACCCCCGGTATAAAGATAACGTCTCCTCTTTTATTCCGGTAGAGGAGAGGACGAATCGATTGCTGGAATACCAGAGGGAACTCGTGCAGAACATGATGGAGATTTTCCCACCCACCATCGCTGGCGGCAGAGAGGAGAGGGTCTCCCAGAGTCCCACAACATCCATCAGGCCCACAGCCACCAGGGGAACACTCTCCAAGGTGTGGGACACGTTCATGGCACCCCCTCGTGCAACTTCCATCACTGCGGGGCCCGCTATCAGCAGGAGGGACAAGTATCGGCGGATGTTGCGGGAGTACCTGGCAGACCGTACCCCTGTCCTCCCCGATCCCTCGGCGTCCTACACTTACTGGGTCTCCAAGTTGGACACGTGGCTGGAACTGTCCCTGTACGCCTTGGAGGTGCTTGCCTGCCCTGCCGCCAGCGTGCTATCAGAAAGGGTGTTCAGCGCAGCCGGGGGCATTATAACCGATAAGCGCAGCCGCCTGTCAACCGACAGTGCCGACAGGCTGACGCTAATCAAAATGAACAGCAAGTGGATTGACCCGGACTTTGCTTCTCCAACCGTGGAAAGCAGCCAAAAGTGAAGTGCCATCTGTATGAAGTGCCATTTCCTCCTCCACCTCCTCCTCCTCCTCCTCCTCCTTAACCGCCGTAGAATTGCTCCGTAAATAAGAAAAATTTATATGTTTATGGCTCACCTCTTGGGCCTCCACAAAATGTTTAAGAGGTCTCACCTCTTGGGCCTCCTCATAATTTTTAACAGGTCTCACCTCTTGGGCCTCCTCATAATTTTTAACAGGTCTCACCTCTTGGGCCTCCTCATAATTTTTAACAGGTCTCACCTCTTGGGCCTCCACATAATTTTTAACCGGTCTCACCTCTTGGGCCTCCACAAAATGTTTAAGAGGTGTCACCTCTTGGGCCTCCACAAAATGTTTAACAGGTCTCACCTCTTGGGCCTCCACATAATTTTTAATACGTCTCACCTCTTGGGCCTCCACAAAATGTTTAACAGGTCTCACCTCTTGGGCCTCCACAAAATGTTTAACAGGTCTCACCTCTTGGGCCTCCACAAAATGTTTAACAGGTCTCACCTCTTGGGCCTCCACAAAATGTTTAACAGGTCTCACCTCTTGGGCCTCCACAAAATGTTTAACAGGTCTCACCTCTTGGGCCTCCACAAAATGTTTAACAGGTCTCACCTCTTGGGCCTCCACAAAATGTTTAACAGGTCTCACCTCTTGGGCCTCCACAAAATGTTTAACAGGTCTCACCTCTTGGGCCTGCACAAAATGTTTAAGAGGTCTCACCTCTTGGGCCTCCACATAATTTTTAACGGGTCTCACCTCTTGGGCCTCCACATAATTTTTAACACGTCTCACCTCTTGGGCCTGCACAAAATGTTTAAGAGGTCTCACCTATTGGGCCTCCACATAATTTTTAACAGGTCTCACCTTTTGGGCCTCCACAAAAGGTTTAAGAGGTTAACAGTGGAAAGCAGCCAAAAGTGAAGTGCCATCTGTATGAAGTGCCATTTCCTCCTCCACCTCCTCCTCCTCCTCCTTAACCGCCGTAGAATTGCTCCGTAAATAAGAAAAATGTATATATTTATGGCTCACCTCTTGGGCCTCCACATAATTTTTAAGAGGTCTCACCTCTTGGGCCTCCACAAAATGTTTAACAGGTCTCACCTCTTGGGCCTCCACATAATTTTTAACAGGTCTCACCTCTTGGGCCTGCACAAAATCTTTAAGAGGTCTCACCTCTTGGGCCTCCACAAAATCTTTAAGAGGTCTCACCTCTTGGGCCTCCACAAAATCTTTAAGAGGTCTCACCTCTTGGGCCTCCACAAAATCTTTAAGAGGTCTCACCTCTTGGGCCTCCACAAAATCTTTAAGAGGTCTCACCTCTTGGGCCTCCACAAAATCTTTAAGAGGTCTCACCTCTTGGGCCTCCACAAAATCTTAAGAGGTCTCACCTCTTGGCCTGCACAAAATCTTTAAGAGGTCTCACCTCTTGGGCCTCCACAAAATCTTTAAGAGGTCTCACCTCTTGGGCCTCCACAAAATCTTTAAGAGGTCTCACCTCTTGGGCCTCCACAAAATCTTTAAGAGGTCTCACCTCTTGGGCCTCCACAAAATCTTTAAGAGGTCTCACCTCTTGGGCCTCCACATAATTTTTAAGAGGTCTCACCTCTTGGGCCTCCACAAAAGGTTTAAGAGGTGTCACCTCTTGGGCCTCCACATAATTTTTAACAGGTCTCACCTCTTGGGCCTCCACATAATTTTTAAGAGGTCTCACCTCTTGGGCCTCCACAAAATGTTTAAGAGGTGTCACCTCTTGGGCCTCCACATAATTTTTAACAGGTCTCACCTCTTGGGCCTCCACATAATTTTTAAGAGGTCTCACCTCTTGGGCCTCCACATAATTTTTAAGAGGTCTCACCTCTTGGGCCTCCACAAAATGTTTAACAGGTGTCACCTCTTGGGCCTCCACTTAATTTTTAACAGGTCTCACCTCTTGGGCCTCCACATAATTTTTAAGAGGTCTCACCTCTTGGGCCTCCACAAAATCTTTAAGAGGTCTCACCTCTTGGGCCTCCACATAATTTTTAAGAGGTCTCACCTCTTTAGCCTCCACACAATTTTTAAGACGTCTCACCTCTTGGGCCTCCACAAAATCTTCCATGAGCCTCTGGCCAGCCCACGGCCTCTTCCTGCCTTTTGCGGTCCTACGCATCCCTCAACATCCCCACTGCTTTACCTGCTAGACATGACACTGGGCCAGGTCGGGTCACTGACATCTCTAGCGCCAACAATTTGGGCATTTTAAGGCTTCTGCATGTGTTTGAGTTGTTTTTACATTTTAAAGAAGACATGTCTGACCACATTTCACACACACACACAATGACAATTAGGGGTGGGGTCTATTTGCTTTCCCCCTTGCCTATGCCATCTGAGGTTGTCATAGGCAACGTGATTTTAAGGGGTGCAGAATTTCATCTTCTTTTTTGTCTAGTTTGGCTTGGGGTCCATGGCACTGTAGAGGAAAGAAGGTTTCCTTGTATGGTCTCACTTTACAGAGAGGTTATATTGTGTTTGGAGTGTATTGTTGAGAGGCTGTGATAGTGGCGTAATAGTGCGACTTGGGCGCGTTATATGCACCCAGACATGCTTCCCCTGCTGTCCCAGTTGCATTCCAGCAGTGTTGGCATCCTTTTCTGAGGTTCCAGGGTGGACTTGGTGACCTCCAAGTGGTCGAATTGAGATTTCCAAGTGGCGAGCATTTTTTCCCCATAGACTTTAATGGGATTCGATATCTGGTCGAATAGTCGAATTTCGCGGTCTATTCGAATCGAATTTCGAAATTTCGAATATTTCACTACTCGCTCATCTCTAGAAATTAATAAAGTGTTTTTAAAGCGATTATTTCAGGCAGTTAAATACATTTCAAGTGACTACCTCTTGAAGCTCATCAAGTGAATGCCAAGAGTGTGCAAAGCAGTAATCAAAGCAAAAGGTGACTACTAGAACCTAGAATATAAGACATATTTACAGTTGCTTCACACTTTTTTGTTAAGTATATATTTCCACATGTGTTAATTCATAGTTTTGATGCCTTCAGTGTGAATCTACAATTTTCATAGTCATGAAAATACAGAAAACTCTTTGAATGAGAAGGTGTGTCCAAACTTTTGGTCTGTACTGTATGTCCAAGGAAAACACACACAAAAAAAAAACAAGCAACATATGTATATATATATATATATATATATATATATATATATACAGTAAGTATTTTTAAGAAATGTACCTATTAAGGGTGGCAGTGCTGAAATCTGGCTGTAAAGAAGCACTCCTTATATTCATGAGCTTTGTTGATAGCTCCTCCAACCCACACCTTCCTGTCTGTGATTGACACTGTTGTCTGTACGCATAGTAATAGGGAGAACCATGTCAATTAATAGCAGCAGAGTGGGGTAGGCAGACCTAGCATCATTGCTCAGGAAAATAAGTACTGCTTTATCATAAAGGGATCTCATTGTGATCACATGGTGATGTAATCACTGATGATGTCACCAAGTGATCATGCTGAGATCATGCGGTGATGTCATCACGCTCAGCATAGGTCCTTCAGAAGGTCTTTTTCAATCAAGAGGGGAGACAACTGCCTCTGTGTGAGCAAGGTGAGTGTTGTTATGGCACAAAAAAGCCATATTAAAAAAAAGCGTATTATCTTTTTTTTACCAGCCATTAGATGGGCACACTTCTGTCTAAGTGGCTGTTAAAACGGTCCCATTGATTGATAGGTTGAATAGGGTTTTAATGAATTAATTAATAATGAACCAAATTTCTTGTCAAACTTTGGTGAAGCTTCAAAACTTTGCTCATCTCTAATGGGGATATGTGATCTAAAAACAACACCTATTATTAGAACAAAGGGTCCTGAGGGTTAATTCCCTGTCTATGTGCACTGTTCACAGTCTTCTTATAGACTGAAATGGGACTGTAACATGCATAATGTGTCATAAAAGGCCCCTGACTAAATGTTGTCAAACCTGACATATGAAGTCAAACTGTGATTTGCTTGAAAAGCCACTGAAGTAATTCAAAGCTCTGTTAGTATTAACATTTTGCTTATCTGGGACCTTAAAATTTCTTCTGACCTGCTCCCTTGAAAAGCTTAAGTCTGTACCTACTCAATGTGGTGTCATGAATAGCCATTCAGATGCCTGTCAGTCCTAAGTTTATAAACAGTCAGTTGTTTATTCTGTACCCAATGATTTAGGCCTAGTTAACGATGGCTTTGCAATGTTTACTTCCTGGTAATTAAGTCTTCCTAGGGTCAGATTCCAAGATCAGTGTCTTTTTTCTGCCATTTCAATTGTGATGTGTCTAGTCTATGGTTATCTAGTGGAACTGTGTTCATTGTCTGAGATATTTTGTGTTCTTAGTCTACCACCAACATTGAAAAACTCTAGTACCTGCAATGTGTAGTGTCATGAATGACCCCTCTGCTTCATTCATGCTTTCTGCCTTCTGGTACTATGTACCTTCATCTTCAATAGACCCAACCTACTCTGTCTTACAATGTCTCTCCACACATTACTGATTCACTCCTCCTCTCTCTGAGCTGTATTGGGCAAACCTAAGCTCCCCACTCTTTTGGACTTGGCCTGTCCTGGATTCTGGGGGTAAGCCTCCTCTTAGCCCTCTGTCTTCTCCAACAGGAAGGGAATATTGTGTGATTTTGAACAGCTCTCAATGCTTAGGCAGATTTCTTATCAGCAAACTCCTTGTTCAATAAAGAAGCCCTCAGGGGTTTCTGGCACTACCAGCCCCACTGAATGTGGACTATAAGATGCAGTCAGAGACATTTTAGCAAGATTTGTAGAATGTGGTATAATGTAGAAATGTTCTGTGTGTAGTTATAGAAAGTTAGATAAATGGGTACTTACTTTTAAAACATGTAAAATATTGAGATACACTTTAAGGTTTTAAACCATGTTTGAAACCTAATACTGAACTTTTACATTTTCATTAGAAGTGTATGACAAATTGAATCTTACTGACCTTATATTGTATTGGACTAAAGAACAGTAGGTTTGCATCTCAATGAGCGAGGATAATAAATAATGTACTGGATTTAAGCAGTTCAAAGCTTTGAAAAACCACCAGACCATCTGTAAATGGTGTTTGCTGTGCCTAATGGTATTGAATTGTGAGAATAATATACAAAATATGACTTTATGTAATTAACTTGGCTTACAATGTATGGAATATAGTGAATACTCAATAGGGAAATGTAAGCGTTTGAAAACGAATATAATTTGTGTGTATAGAGCAGTCCACGCTTTCCATCTGTTAATTTTGTCCCATTCATATTATTTATAATAAAAGTCACTTTATGTATTTATGTGTACATTCCATGTAAATTACATTTAATGATGAAAAATATTTCTCTTACACTGTTGATGTAACACCGCATCCAGTGAGTTGCCTAATAACAATAAACTTCTGGTGCCATGTCCAAAGGGCAGTGAAGGGATCAATTCTTTAGCTAACAGTGCTACTTCAATTTTAAGAAAGAATTATAAGCAACACTGCTTTTTAAAGTGTATTATGGTTAGAAAGCTAGAAAACTAGAACTCTGCCAATTACTGTTATTTTTTTTAAGTTTCTGTTGTCATGGCAATCTGAAAGCACAGGTTATGCAGTTCTACGACATGTAATTTTTTTCTAGCTCTTCATTACTATAATAAATATTATTCTGCTTGCTGTAAAGGTTACTTTATATGATCCGTCTATCTATCTATCTATCTATCTATCTATCTATCTATCTATCTTGGCAGACTACACCAGATACCACCTCTCAATCACTCCTTGGCTAGGCATATGCTTGCTTCCCAGTGGGACGATACAAAAGGGCTATCTCCCGACTACCATAGCCTATACAAAGCATGATACAGTACTCTATTCTATGGCACCCCATCCTTATCTGCTGGGACGCTTACATTTTCTAGGACTATTCTCACCCACTGAGCCACAACTGCAGGAGGTACCACGCCCTGCCCTTTAGCCAATTTATTTGGTGACTAAAGCTTCAGGCTCATCAAACAAAGGCAAGATGGGGCTTAAAAATCCTAGTCATCCACTCCGGTGTCATAAAGAATGTGAGGTAATAATGAGCAGGAGGTCATCACCAGAAAATACACCACAATTTAATCATTAACCCTTTGAAATATTAATCATGAATATAGGAAACAAGTCACATTCAAATGTCTTATGTTTGTCACTTTATCGATCTACATCTATCTGTCTATCTATCTATCTACAGTATCTATATATATCTATATATATATCACTGCTTGAAAAAAGTCCCAACAAGAGGACTGAAACGTCGCTCTGGTGAATAAAGAACACCAACTTTAATCACAGTTTTGGGAGTGCCGTGGAATTATTTTTTTCTATCTACAGTATCTATCTATCTATCTATCTATCTATCTATCTATCTATCTACCTATCTATTACTATCTACAATATCATTCAGGTTTTTATCCACATGCATGTGTGTTTCATGGCATATTTCCAGATATTCCAGAAAAAAAGGAAATAAAGAGGAAATATGCAAAAAAAGGTACAATTCTAAATTATGTCTTAGAGTTTTCATTCAGTAAACCTTGCCCATGTGTAAAAACTTTTATTGATTTTTAATCATAGTACTAGCCCTTAGTGCACCGTGTAAACGGCTTTCCTTTTCATAATACATGGTGGTTTAATCTTGGAACTAGTCTGTCTTAGAGTATTTTCAAGCAAAATATATTTGTAAAGTAAAATTAGCAAAAAGTAGTCCTGTTTCTATATTTGTTGACAGCATGTTTTTTTGGCGGCTCCACTTACTGAAAACATCTGCAGGAAAGAAAATTATAGGGATAACATTAAGAGCTGAACACTGAGATAATGTGAATTTAAAATGTAATTCCTCTGCTGAAGTTCCTAAAAATATTAAGCTGATCTTTAACTATATGCATACATTATATTTCTCATGTTGCAATGCCTGTCAATTTTACAGTTTTCGACTACCAGGGTACATCAACTTGGGACATACATGTAAAATAAATCTGAGACAAATCCATTGCAAAAGCCACATGAGTTAATGTTCATCTGCATTTAGCCTAGATTTTGCTGTGGAAGTCCACACTGCAGGTCAATTTTCACAGATTCTATGCAGATTTTTCTGGTAAACTCAATGTCAGGAGCTTGGGAAGATCAATGATGGTGTACATGTTTGCAGATGTATGGACTCTGTCTGAACAGCTAATAATGCCAGAAGTTGACCTGAGTGATTCATCTGCTTCAATAGGAAGCACATGTTGGTGAGGAAACAGCTCCCAAGGCACACTTTATCATATGAGACCCCTTGGAACATATTTATAGCTGCAACTGCCATGAAGAGAGTAGACAAGTGCTCACAGTGAATGGAGGAAAGACAGAGTATACAAGTTGAAGCAGATAGAAGTTCCTCTTCTTTGTGAAGCCACCTTCCTGTGAATAAGCATCTGCTGGCTCCCTTGGATACAGTGGTTCCTCTCCCATCCTGCTGACGATACCCAATTGGGTAGTTAACCCTATAGATGCCACAGTCCATAGCAGCCATGACATCTAAGGAGTTCAACAGAGGGAAGGGTTTTTATCTGTCAACCCATTAGCTTTCAGCTACACAATCACAGGGTGCTGAGAGTCTTGTATGGCAGCTGGAGACTGAAAACATTCTAGGGGTCTGCTAGAAGAATCAATTTACTAGTTGATAGCAATAAAGTAATTATTGGTCTTAGAAAGGGTTCCCTAAGATTATATTTTTTCTACAAAGCATGTTTTTATTTAGTAAAATTTTTAAAACAATATAAAATTGGTATCACCATAAATAACCCATTTCCTAGAATAAAATTAACAGTCAATCAGTTATGTTGCATGTTTCACGTTGTAAAATAAATAAATAATAATTAATAAATATTAATAAATAAATTATATACAGTGCCTTGCGAAAGTATTCGGCCCCCTGGAACTTTTCAACCTTTTGCCACATTTCAGGCTTAAAACAAAAAGATATAACATTTTAAATTTTTGGTGACAAATCAAAACCAAGTGGGTCACAATTGTGAAGTGGAACGAAATTTATTAGATCATTTAAACTTTTTTTGTAATGCTAAAACTGAAAAGTGGGGCGTCCAAAATTATTCGGCCCCCTTGCATTAATACTTTCTTGCGCCACCTTTTACTGCAATTACAGATGCATGTCGCTTGGGGTATGTCTCTATCAGTTTTGCACATCTAGAGACAGAAATTATTGCCCATTCTTCCTTGCAAAACAGCTTGAGCTCTTTGAGGTTGGATGGACAGCATTTGTGAACAGCAGTTTTCAGCTCTTTCCACATATTCTCAATTGGATTCAGGTCTGGACTTTGACTTGGCCATTCTTGGTTCTTTTTGAACCATTCCATTGTAGATTTTGCTTTATGTTTGGGATCATTGTCTTGTTGGAAGATAAATCTCCGTCCTAGTCTCAGGTCTTTTGCAAACCCCAACAGGTTTTCATCGAGAATGGTCCTATATTTGGCTCCATCCATCTTCCCATCAATTTTAACCATCTTCCCTGTCCCTGCCGATGAAAAGCAGGCCCAAACCATAATGTTGCCACCACAATGTTTGACAGTGGGGATGGTGTGTTCGGGGTGATGAGCTGTGTTGCTTTTACGCCAAACATATCGTTTTGCATTGTTTCCAAAAAGTTTGATTTTGGTTTCATCTGACCAGAGCACCTTCGTCCACATGTTTGGTGTGTCTCCCAGGTGGCTTGTGGCAAACTGTAAACAAGACTTTTTATGGATATCTTTGAGAAATGGCTTTCTTCTTGCTACTCTTCCATAAAGCCCAGATTTGTGAAGTGTTTGACTGATTGTTGTCCTATGGACAGACTCTCACACCTCAGCTGTAGATCTCTGCAGTTCATCCAGAGTGATCATGGGCCTCTTGGCTGCATCTCTGATCAGTCTTCTCCTTGTTTGAGATGAAAGTTTAGAGGGACGGCCGGGTCTTGGTAGATTTGCAGTGGTCTGATACTCCTTCCATTTCAATATGATCGCTTGCACAGTGCTCCTTGGGATGTTTAAAGCTTGGGAAATTTGGGTATCCAAATCCGGCTTTAAACTTCTCCAAAACAGTATCATGGACCTGCCTGGTGTGTTCCTTGGTCTTCATGATGCAGAACCCTGAGACTATCACAGAGCAGGTGCATTTATACGGAGACTTGATTACACACAGGTGGATTCTATTTATCTTCATCAGTCATTTAGGACAAAATTGGATCATTCAGAGATCCTCAATGAACTTCTGGAGTGAGTTTTCAGAACTGAAAGTAAATGGGCCGAATAATTTTGCACGCCCAACTCTTCAGTTTTATTATTACAAAAAAAGTTTAAATGATCCAATAAATTTTGTTCCACTTCACAATTGTGACCCACTTGTTGTTTCTTCACCAAAAATGTAAAATGTTATATCTTTTCGTTTGAAGCCTGAAATGTGGCAAAAGGTTGAAAAGTTTCAGGGGGCCGAATACTTTCGCAAGGCACTGTATAACTCAAAATGGTCCAAATAAACACTATACCTTATCCTGTAAAAAAAAAACCCTCAAATTGCTGTATCGAAGAAAAAAAAACATATAGCTCTTGGAATGTGACAATGTAAAAATGAAAAACACAATTATCAGTGTCACGGGGGAGACAAGGGAAGGTGCGCCCTGTACTGAAAACCCCCCCGTTCTCTCCCTGCCTGCTTGCCTCAGTCGGCCCTAGGCGGCCGCGGACAACCACGGTGACGGTCCCTGCTCTGTATAAGTGCACAGGGAGGAACAGGGAACAATTGGAGAGACAAACACAGACGAAACAAACACAATATCAGAATAGTCAGCAAGCCGGGTCATGCACAGGAGGTAACGTCAATACCGGGGGAGAAGCAAAGAGAGGTCGAAGTCCAAGTCCAAGGTTAGGGTCAAACAGCAATCAAACACTAGGTCGCACAAGCACTGATCAAAGTAGTAACGCTAATCACAGGCATCTGAGTGAGGCAGTTGCCATCTTTAAATAGCCCGCCCAGGATCATGTGATGTGGCCAGCATCACATGACCTGAGGCGGAGCAAGCTGTCAAAACAATATGTAAAGTAGCCATGTGGTGTGATCAGCACCACATGGCTAAACCCAAACAGAGAATTAACACATGAAGTGCTGGCTGACAAGACCAGCACTTCAATTCCCTATTGCTCGTCTCTAGGGGGGCGGAGAGGTCTGGTGACGTCGTGCAGAGGGAGTGCGACGCCGACCTCGCGTGACAGTACCCCCCCCTTCACGAGGGGCCACCGGACCCTTACCAGCGGGAGCAGGCTTATCGGGATGCTGTAGATGGAACTTTCGGATGAGCGAGTCTGCATGCATCCTGGTCAACGGTACCCAAGATCTGTCCTCTGGCCCGAATCCCTTCCAGTGTACGAGGTACTGAAAGGAATTCCGGACCTTCCTCACATCAATGACTCTAGCAACCTCGTGCTCCACTTGTCCCTCCACCTCTACCGGAGGTGAGGGCTGTACCTCTGGACCAATAGGAGCAACATAACGCTTCAGCAAAGACATGTGAAAAACATTATGAACGCGAAGGGAGTCGGGTAAACATAATTCAAAAGATACCGGATTGATCACCTTAGTGATCCTGTATGGACCAATGAAGCGAGGCGCAAACTTATAGGATGGTACTTTCATACGTAGATTTTTAGTTGACAACCATACCATGTCCCCCACCTTGAAATTCACACCCTTAGAACGTCTCTTATCGGCCTTAGTTTTTTGAATCCTTTGGGCTCTTTCCAGGTTCGACTGAACCTGTGCCCAAACTGTGCACAGTTCCTGAGAGAGAGCATTGGCCTCTGGGACCGCCGAAACAGCTGGAGAAAAGGAGCCAAAGCGCGGATGAAACCCCATGTTGCAGAAAAACGGCGATACCCCAGAAGACGAATTCACACGGTTATTAATCGCGAACTCGGCCAGAGACAGGAATCTGGCCCACACATGCTGGTTATCAGCAACATAACATCTGAGATATTGCTCAACGGACTGATTAAGACGTTCAGTCTGACCATTGGTCTCTGGATGAAAGGCTGACGAAAAGGATAAGGAAATATCAATCTTCTTACAGAAGGCCCTCCAGAATTTAGACACAAACTGCACCCCCCTGTCAGAAACAATATTCTCAGGAACACCGTGAAGTTTAACTATGTGGTCCATAAATACGGAAGCCAAAACCTTTGCAGAGGGTAATTTACACAAAGGAATAAAGTGACACATCTTGCTGAATCTGTCCACCACTACAAGAATCACGGTTTTACCCTCAGAGCATGGCAAATCCGTGATGAAGTCCATGGACAGATGTGACCAAGGTCTATCAGGTATGGGTAATGGACGCAACTCACCCATAGGCCGAGTCTTGGGATTCTTGGACCTGGCACAAGTATTGCACGCAGTTACAAAAGCCTGAACATCTCTGGAGATTGACGACCACCAATACTGCCTAGAGACCAACTCCTTGGTGGCATTGATACCAGGATGTCCACATAAAACAGAGCTATGGCACTCACCCAGCAGTCGCAACCGCAAATGAGCTGGCACAAATAACTTGTCATTGGGAGTACCAGTGGGAGCAAGATGTTGTCCTGCCACGATTTCAGAAGCGAGATCAGATGAGGTAGCGGCTACGATGATGTCAGCTGGCAGGATGGGCTCAGGAGGGACGTCAGGAGGCTGATACGCCTGGAAACTTCGGGATAAGGCATCGGCCTTAATGTTCTTGCTTCCAGGTCTGAAGGTAACACAAAAGTCAAAACGAGTAAAGAACAAAGCCCACCTCGCCTGTCTGGGATTCAATCGCTTAGCAGATTCCAGAAACATCAAATTCTTATGATCCGTGAGGACCGTAATGCGGTGTAATGCCCCTTCTAAAAAATGACGCCATTCCTCAAATGCCCACTTGATTGCTAGTAACTCCCTATTACCAATGTCATAGTTTCTCTCGGCAGGAGAGAACTTGCGGGAGAAGAAGGCGCATGGCTTGAGATTAGTTAAGGTGGAAGACCCCTGGGACAGTACTGCCCCCACACCATCTTCAGATGCATCCACCTCAACTACAAACGGCTTATTTTGATCAGGCTGGATCAGCACAGGAGCATCAACAAAAAACCGCTTTAGCTTTTCAAAAGCTTCAATAGCTGCAGGGGACCAGTTGACTAAATCAGCTCCCTTGCGGGTCAAATCCGTAATGGGTTTGGCTATAACAGAAAAATTTTTGATAAATTTCCGATAGAAATTAGTAAAACCCAGAAATCGCTGGAGCGCCTTCAGAGAGGAAGGTCGCACCCAATCTACAATGGCCTGTACCTTACCCGGGTCCATTTTGAAGGAAAAAGGGGTGAGAATGTATCCCAAAAAGGTCACTTCCTGAACACCAAAGATACACTTCTCCCCTTTGACAAACAACTTGTTCTCACGCAACACCTCCAGCACTTGCCTGGTGTGGGATACGTGACTCTCCCAGTCTGTAGAAAAAATCAAGATGTCATCAATATAGACAATTACAAATTTTCCAATAAATGGTCTAAAAATGTCATTGACAAAATTTTGGAACACCGCAGGAGCATTACTTAACCCGAAGGGCATTACTAGGTACTCATAATGACCCTCCGGGGTATTAAAGGCAGTTTTCCATTCATCACCCTCACGGATTCTGATCAGGTTGTACGCCCCCTTCAGATCTAGCTTAGTAAACCAACAAGCACCCTGAACCTGATTCAACAAATCAGGAATAAGGGGCAGCGGGTACCTGTTTTTAACAGTAATTTTATTGAGTTCCCTGTAATCAATACAGGGCCTCAACCCTCCATCCTTTTTCCCAACAAAGAAAAATCCTGCCCCCATGGGAGAAACAGAAGGCCGGATGTGACCCTTGGCCAGACTCTCCTTGAGATAATCCCTCATAGACTGACGCTCTGGAGTAGAGAGATTATAGATACGGCCCTTGGGATATCTGGACCCCTCAATAATATCGATGGCACAATCATATTGCCGGTGAGGAGGGAGGAACTCAGCCTCGGACATGGAGAAAACGTCCGAAAAATCCTTGATGTACTCAGGTAAGAAAGGAGACTCAGTAGTACCTCCCAACTGCAATACAGATTTGCAACACTTGTCACAATTCAGCCCCCATTTTTCTAATTCACCTGTTGACCAATTGATTACAGGATTGTGGTCCTGCAACCAAGGTAAACCAAGAACTAGGTCAGCAGGTAAATTTTTTAAAACCCAAAAAACACATTTTTCGGAATGCGAAATCCCAACCGTCAGGGTCACACTAGGAGTACAGAACTCGATCCTCCCATTATTTAGGGGAGTGGAGTCGAGGGCGATAATTTGAATACCCTCCCTTAAAGGGACCATCGGTAAACCCACAGACTGTACAAAATCAAAATTAATAAAATTAGCAGCAGAACCAGAGTCAACAAAAGCCTTTCCAGAACCCCTGAATTGATCATATGCAATGGAGATGGGTACTAAAATCTTTCTCCTTACCACTGCTGGGGTTACCTTACCTCCCACCGGAGATCTCCTAGAGGGCGGAAGTTTTGGACACTGCTGGAGCCAGTGGTTCACCTCACCGCAGTAGAAGCAGGCTCCCTTTAAACGTCTTTGGTTTCTCAGGATACCTCCTAACTGCATGGACTCCAGGACCTTGGCAGGAGGTGGACTCAGAGGAGGAAACTCAGGCAGGACGACAGCTTGAGGAGTATTTGATCGTTCCCTCTGTCTTTCTCTCACCCGTCGATCCAGCTTAATAACTAAAGTCATGGTCGTCTCTAGGGAGTCAGGAGTAGGATAACAAACCAGAAGATCCTTGAGTTGGTCTGACAGCCCCACCCTAAACTGGCTTCTCAAAGCTGGGTCATTCCACCCAGAGGAGACACACCACTTCCTGAACTCTGCACAGTAATCCTCTACTGGGCGGTTTCCTTGCTGAATGTTCCTGAGCTGAGTTTCTGCTACAGTGGCCCAGTCTGGTTCTTCATACAAAAGACCTAAGGCCTGGAAAAAGGCCTCCACAGACAACAGACATGGGGAGTCAGATGGCAATGAGAAAGCCCACTCCTGCGGATCCCCTTGCAGCAAGGAAATAATTATTCCTACCCGCTGCTGCTCAGAACCCGAGGAGTGTGGGCGTAAACGAAAATATAATTTGCAACTTTCCTGGAAAGAACGGAAAGTCTTTCGGTTACCCACAAACCGATCGGGCAACCTTATATAGGGTTCAATAATGGAGGGAGCGGCTGCGGGTACAGTTTGCAGCTGCTCCTGGTGTTGGATTCTCTCGGCCAGATCCTGGATCATCTGAGCCATGTCACTTATATGATCCGTGAGAATTCGCAACGGCTCCATTTAGTATGGCCTGTGATTCTGTCACGGGGGAGACAAGGGAAGGTGCGCCCTGTACTGAAAACCCCCCCGTTCTCTCCCTGCCTGCTTGCCTCAGTCGGCCCTAGGCGGCCGCGGACAACCACGGTGACGGTCCCTGCTCTGTATAAGTGCACAGGGAGGAACAGGGAACAATTGGAGAGACAAACACAGACGAAACAAACACAATATCAGAATAGTCAGCAAGCCGGGTCATGCACAGGAGGTAACGTCAATACCGGGGGAGAAGCAAAGAGAGGTCGAAGTCCAAGTCCAAGGTTAGGGTCAAACAGCAATCAAACACTAGGTCGCACAAGCACTGATCAAAGTAGTAACGCTAATCACAGGCATCTGAGTGAGGCAGTTGCCATCTTTAAATAGCCCGCCCAGGATCATGTGATGTGGCCAGCATCACATGACCTGAGGCGGAGCAAGCTGTCAAAACAATATGTAAAGTAGCCATGTGGTGTGATCAGCACCACATGGCTAAACCCAAACAGAGAATTAACACATGAAGTGCTGGCTGACAAGACCAGCACTTCAATTCCCTATTGCTCGTCTCTAGGGGGGCGGAGAGGTCTGGTGACGTCGTGCAGAGGGAGTGCGACGCCGACCTCGCGTGACAATCAGGAACTGCTTGGTTCTTAATAATAATCAAAACAACAGGGATGCTCACCAGTGTACCAAACTGGAGCACAGCCAACTAACTACCCTTTAGCAGCTATAAAACATTCAAAGAAAAGGGCTAGCTCACAGTCAATTTGCATATAATATTTACTTATTCATAAACAATAAAATACATATAGTAATACAATAATATATAATAAAACACAGTTTGGATCCTTGATGCCTTTGAGGTTAAACTCAGAGCCCGAAATGTTTGGATTTTTGTAAAAGGGTGTGTGTGGGGGGGGACGATGTCAACTGTTAATGCCAGGTTGTTTTCCAGTGCATTGACACTTTCTGTACTTTTCCCTTCACCCCTTATCATCACAAAGGTAGATAAGTGTACAATCAGAAGATTATATTTTTTTCATTTTTATATTCTATATTTTTAATTCTGTTTTTAGTTTTTGTTCTTATTGTGGGGTTGTCTGCCTTATACAGTATATAAACTTTGTTTGGGGATATAGTGAATAATAGAGTAACCTGAGTCCAAAGACACATTGTGTGCATTATATAGAAGGTGTTTGATTAAAACCACCAGTCCGGGCCATAGTCAGCTATTCACATTCATAGGTTTTATAAAGAGCGATTGGTTCCTTTGAGTATGTATCATTTTTTACTAGTGAGGAAGGAACACTTGTTCCGAAATGCGTCTGGTAGGCTTTGTCTCCATATTCCAAGAGCACATGCTCGAAATCATACAAGCCGACATATATGAGAACAGCCGATACACTGAAGATCAATGGGGAGACTCGGGAGTAATAGACATCACAGTCTGATTTCTCCACTAAACTGTTATAGTCCCAAGCCAGTCCCAGCATAAGTACAGAGGCGCAAGACCAGTAGGGTGAACGGTGGTTTGTGGAATGGGGAGACTCATGAGCAGTAGATACTAGAGTCTGATCCCTCTATTAAACTTTTCTAGCACCGCAGGTCCTAGCATAAGTGCAGAAGCGCAAGTATATTGACTTTTGCCTTTGGTTACCATTCGCCAAGGTTTTCGCCTTATTATGTGAACAGGATTTCAACAAAATTTAACATCTACTAAAATGATAACATTACTCATGAACATGCTCAAAAATATGCCACTGCTGGCTAATATACTCCCCTTTAAAACATCTACAAGATGTACATAATGTGTCTTAACTGTTGCTGTTCCGATTCAAGTTGTCATTCAAAGCTATCCCATATGCCGACTGATCCAGTCAATGCCTGACTGGGACTGGATTTCAGCCCTAGCATTTGAATGCACACAGGCGATAATTTTCACCAATAAAGCAGCACAAACCTCACCCACAATAGGACACATGGTCATACAGCACTCACTAGTAGGAGATTTGACACATACTGTATGCACAGGGGCGGTCTTGGCATTTCTGGGGCCCTAAGCAAAGTTATCTCCTGATGACACGCCCTCTGATTACACGCCCCCCCATGACAACGCCCCACACACACATCAAAGACTTTTTTAGCAATAAAATACTGTCAAACAATTAACAATTAACTCAATGTTAAAGAATGAAAGTATGTGTTTTTTCCGCACTTATCGTATATCACTCTCCTATCTGTTTTTCACACACTTGTCTTATATCAGTGTTTTTCACACACTTGTCTTATATCTGTGTTTCTCTCTATCACTATTCACTATATATTACAGTCAAGTCAACTACCTTGAGCTGGCTGTCTTTGTCACTGATGATCCAGCAGCTGCAGCCTGCAGCAGCACTACTACTCCCAGTCCTCCTGGCTCCTGACTCTCTCTACTACAGTGCTGTGCTATATAATATTAAAATCAGATTCACACACAGCAGCAGCACAGCTCCCTAGCTCCTAACTACCTGGTCTGCACTAGACTAATATGGAGTATGCCCTCCTCGTCGCGCTTTTTTACTAAAATTACGTCAGCAGCACGTCCCAGCTCTTCATTGGCTGAGCTGGGGCATGTGCTGCTGACCATCACTCACTGGAGGGGGGGGGGGTGAAGGGTGCCCACAGCCTATGGCGTGTCCCAGACTCCCAGCTCTCTATTGGCTGGGTTGGGACACGTGCTGGAGCCTGGGACATTGACGCACAGCTGTAGAGTTTGTGTTCTGCTGTGCGGACCGGCCTCTCTGCGGCTGCGCAAGCTTCCTACTACACTTCCGGACTTAAGAGTGAGCCGGTGCGTTGCGCGCAGCGGCAGTGAGGCCGGTCCGCAGGCTGCGGCGGACAAATGCAGTAAGTGACAGCTGGGCGGGCGGTCTTGGGCACCGGCACAAGAGCGGAGCGTGGGGGCCCCCTTGGACATCAGGGGCCCTACGCAAATGCATAGGATGCGTGGTGCCCAAGACCGCCCCTGTGTATGCATCATTCATAGTAAGGGCACATGATGGACATGCACTATTCAAACATCACTTACACACCGGACACAATCCAGACACACATATAGGTCACATTTCATACATTCGACAATTACTGATAGCACTCATAATGAACATGCACTGCACAACATTCAATGACAACATGACACACAGGCACCATTCACACATGACACATACCAGGTCTCTTTTTTACAATTGCTAAACTCTGAATCCATACAGGTTGCAACAAAGACCCAGCCTTAAGTCTGATAATCCCCATCCATCCTTGAGTCTGTAAAGCCCCCATCCATCCTACTAAGCCCCAAGCCTACATGAGCTACAGTTTCACCCAATGAACAAGTGTTTTGCTTATTCATTGAGGGATCGGCTGAAACTTTAGAGGGGCAGATTATCAGGAACGAGTATATGTAGGAGCTTTCATTCCCCATAATATGTCCGACAATCGGGCCATGTAAACCCATCATTAGGGACTTCTGATTAATACCTTTACTAGTTGTGTGGTGAATTTCTGACAGAATTTTTGTTAATGATTTTTTGATCTGGTAGATATCAGTGTAATAAACCCTGCCATGGCCATTATTTCCTACATCTGCCATTGTTTGCTCTGGCTACCTCATAAAACTATGACCCTTCCAAATTCCTCCTGCTAATGCATTTGAGAATATAAAATAATTGTTATGAGTTCTACCATCCGGAGTTTCAATATCAATATCTTTATAACCGGATGAGATTAAGTTTTGTGTTTCATGGATGGCTCTATAAAATACAATAACAGCAGCTTATTTAGTTATATAGTATATATCTTTATAGAGCCTCAGCCACTTTAGCATAGGAAAAAGAATACACTCAAAAGAAGCCTTAATATTTTTTACATAAATTAGAATTGAGTTGAAATGCAGAATCGTTATATTTAAGGAAATGTTTATTTCTATTAGCATTAATTTTATTAAGAAACCTTAACCCCTTCCCAAAATATGCCATACATGTATGGTGCATGTCGGGTATGGTGCATGGGCTGAAAAGCTGAGCCCAGTAAAAAAACGGAGGTAAAGTCTGTTATTGGTGATAATGGTACTGATCCGGGAAATGAAGTTGACATGTTAATTTTCCCATATAAGAAACAGTTTAGAAACAAACCCCATACTTTTTTTCCAATTCTACCTCATTTTCAACTACACACCCCTCTTCATGTTAACTAGTGAAATATTAGAGGTAAGCATGCTGGTTTTGGTTTGAAAACCCAGAAGGAAGCTGGTAAAAGCAGGAATTGACTTAGCTGGGTTTGAAGTCTTCGTTGGAGAGACTTATGGAGAGCATCTGGTAGATATAAGTAGAAGCCATGAAATGCTCCTCTGGTAAAAAGGGATACATATTAGCTCTCTTTTCAAAAAAAGAAAATTACAGGAAGCTGAGCCTTAGTAAGGTAGCAATCATGTAAGTCAATGTTCAACCTTTTAGACACAATTGAGGATTATTGACAAGCCTGGACCTCATATGCAGACAGTTGTTTCGGGGTGATTGTCTCTCATTGTTTACATAAGAATGAAAGGTTTTTTTCTCTCCTCTATGCCTATCACTTTGAGACTGCTGGTAAATTTGCTTGTATCCACTAGGATGATTTTATTAAAGTATCATACATCTGTCCTCCTTTCAATAAGTCAGTAATAGCAACATGATTCTTTATTTTTACTAAAAAAGTCATTGGTACACATTATACAACATGCCATTTTGTGTATTTTGAAATATATATACAGTACGCTATAGATATAACTATATTATTCAGTTTTAAGTGACTATTAACTAGATATGAGCGAAGCGATTCGTCGATTAGTTGATTCGTATTTTTGAGCTGCGAAGCGAATCCGAATTTCCTTGGATTCGCTTCGTATTATTCGTAAACGTACGCAAAATTTTACAAGCTAACTATACATACGATACGTATGAACTGTAGGAAACGTACGCATTATGCGTGAGCGGGACAAGTTTGCAAGAGTGGGAATGTAAAGATACAACCCCCTCCGAACTGGAAAAAAACAGCCCACTGGGATCTAACTATTTGCTCCTCCCTCATTACTCCACCCTCCTCTGAGTCAAGCAGTCTGAACCAGTTTAGACCAGTGCTGACTGCTGACCTGGAAGCAAGCAAGGAAGCAAGCATGGCTCTAAAAAAGAAGCATGACCTGCTGTGGCCCAACTGGAATGAGATGTGTTTTGGGGACGAGTTTCCAAAACCACTGCCCGCTACAGACATCAGGGCGTCACAGGTTAAACTGTGCCGGAGAAACCCAGCTCTGTCTTGTTCAGTGGAAATGGCTGGAGCGTCCACTTCGCCGCCCAGGAGGAATTCAAGCCAGAACCCCATTGTTCCGGCATCTGTGACAGCCCGTGCACAGACCCCCTGGGAGTATAAAACCACGGTGGAGGAATGGGTCATACAAGTTCTTTACCACCCTAGGCCGGGAGATCCTTCACTAGAACGAAGGAAGGGAACTGTGCTGTGGTTTTCAGTGGGGCGAGGGTCTGGCTTCCTGCAGGATGACGACTCTGGGAAGGAGTATTTTGTGGGCCGCCGGTCGGTGAAACGGCCATACCTGCCGCAAGCTCGTCACAGCTTGTACATGGGGGATCAGGTGGAGTACACCCCCATGGAGTCTGTGAAAGGACCATTTGCAATTGGGGTTACCCTCCTTTCCAAGCCCATGGTGCATTCAAGTGACGCAGAAGTGTGGCCAGATGAACCACCAGGTCCAGGACGCTTGCGCTGCCCAGATGGCGTCCTCCGGTTCTGTGAAAAGCCTCAGCCTCAGCCGGGGCCTCTGATTCCAGGACTGCCAGCACCACCACCACCACCACGACAGTCCTTACAGCTGGGTCAGCTGACCATGTCATCCTTCACCTTTCAGTCAACGATCATCAACCAATACTACCAGCTGCAATGGAAGGTGAAGCCAGCAGCAGCCAGGGAAGCTGGGTCGTCTTACCTGGATCATGCAACCTTTCCGGAACCGCTGCAGCCGGAAGTTCTTCTTACCACAGCTGTCCCGGCAGGAGGATCCGGAAAAGCTGAAGTGTCTGCAGCACTCGCCAGCATGACCACCACCCGGACCCGGTCAAGTCCGAATTCCAGAAGAAGAGGGCACTGGAGTTCTACTACGGCAGCGAGCGTGGCCTACAAGATGCAGGATTGTCCTCTTATGACTTTTAGCAGCAGCTCGAGTGAGAAGGATTTCAAGTCCCTCATCTGAGGAACCAACTACTGGCTGACTGCTGTCCAGGACACTGCTGGAGGAGTCAGGAGGACCTATGGGAGCCACACCATGGACTACACCTGATGGGTGAGATGCTAGTTGGCAGTAGTTTTTGTTTAGTTTGTGTTGCCCCCGTTTGACTCTCACCCAGATGGGCATTGCTGTCAGGACTCCCCCATTCTTCAGAAAATTCCCTTTTGCGCCAAAGTGCATCTATTTTCCTTTTTACCCCCTTCTCAGGTTATTTGGGAACCACTTTTGCAAAAAGGGTTCTCTATTTGCTGCTATTTATTATCCGTGTGGATTACACATGACATACCTGTTTGGATTACAATTTTACCTCACGTGGATTACAATTGATTTTTGGAATATTTGTTCGAGACAGACTGTTTTATAATTGCCAAGCCAACTAGGAGCCATAAGGAGAGACTCAAACGTATATCTGAGCCTTTTATGCTTGCAAATGTGAAATTGATTGCACTAAAATGTTTGCATAATTATGTCTTTGCTGTATTTTAGCTACACTGTTTTTAATGGTACAGCACTTTAGCCCATTGTGTGTATTCTTTTACTGGTACTGCAATGTGTCTTATTAATGTACTTATTGTACAGTGTTTTAAGTAAATTATTAACTTATTGAAAGCTAACAGCAGTGAGCACCTTATTTTTCTAGTTCATATTGTCTTCTTCTAAAGACTGTAGGCCACGGCTTAGCCTCGTGCGTATGATGCATTCGCGAGTCATTTGTACGCTAAGGATTCATCGGCACTTTTATACGCTAATGCTTACATGTTGCATACTTTTACATACGCTGACTGTACGTATGTAAATTATGCAGGAATATTCGCAAAACAGCGTTTTTTTTTTTACGTAGATTCGACCAAATAAGTTTGAATCTTGTCAGATATTCTGCGAATAAAAATTTGAATGATTCGCTCATCTCTACTATTAACCAGTTTTACACAGTCAGTCCATTTCCCCTCAATGCTAATCAAACTCTTAGATCTGTCTTGCCAAGCAGTGCATTTGACAGAATGCTTTCGAAGTGAGTAAGGGGACCATCTGACAAGTGTACTGCTTGTCAAAACAAAGCAGAGCTTGTAGAATCATAAATGTGCTGTAGAGGACAGAAGACCCGGTGCTACTGGATCACTGACATTGAGCTTGTTAACAGTGATTTAAATTAAAATGAATTAAACTATATCAGCATGAATAATACAACAACTTATCCAGATCCAAGGAATTATTCTGAATGCCATGTTTGGAGTCAGGAAGGAATCCTTTCCTTCTTATTATAAGGCAAATGGCTACTACTTCATAGTTTTTTATTTATTTTTTGCCTTTCTCCAGTTCAACACTGTAGGACAGTAGGTTGGACTTGATGGTCTTTTTTGCATGTATGAACAATAACATAGTAGTATCCATTTAAAAATAAATAAAATAGGAACAATGAGAAAATAAACATGATAATGATTTCACAATCAGAGAAATGTTGTCAAAAACACCCAGATCTGAAAATAAATGCGATCAGCTGTAGGTCTTATGGGCATAACTCTGCCATGAGGCAGCATGGAGAGATTCTACAAATCCATAATGTGAATACGTAGGAATACCTTGCGTTTTTGTGCGAGATCTTCAATCAAGATGGTGGTGGCCGCCATTCAAGGAAAATAGTTTTGCTACCACGACGCATGAGGAAATTTGGCTTTGCGGCAAATCACATTTTCCCTGAAATTCAGATTGAAGTCCACTTCATGGACTTTGATTCGCTTAACACTGATACAAACCCACTTACAATATTAGATGAGGAAGTTCTTAAAAATTCAAAATTACTTTGTCACGAAGCACAGTTATTTGTAAGTAGCGGACGCCATGACGGAAGAGGACGCTATGACAAGGAATTTTCTCTGAAATTCTGATTGAAATCCACTTCAGATACTTAAATTGTCTCAACACTACTTACAATCATCAACTCATTAGCTTTTTATAATAGTTATGGTATTAATTTCAATAAATTGTGCCTGTGCAATATATAATATTGACTATTTGCTATTCCTCTTGACTCCCCTATGCACACGCATTAAGCTGGGCGTGTATATGTTTTCAATGGGGAGAGATGAGAATGCTGCTGTCAGATACCTCTGACAGTGACTTGACAGTGACAGTGACTAAAATTCAACATGTCTGATACTTCTCTTCCCATCAGCAGGGTGAGCCAGGAGGGCCCCAAGCATATTAGCTTATCATCCAGCTCTACTGGAAAGTGTGGGTTCAGACAGCAAAATTCTAGTATGTATGCGAGACTTAAGGAGATGCGACTATTATAGATGTCTGACACAAAATTGGTAGAATATATTTTTATCATAGCATAACGTTTTTTAATAATTGTAACATTCCAAGGGCCTTCTTTCGAGGGTCTTCTCACATAACAACTTACAGAATCTTGTCTTCTCATAATATAGGTGTTGTTAATAGGCTTACATAGAATATCAGTATGAGAAAAAAAGTCAGTGATTAGCGTATAAAATTTACTAATGTAGTTGAGAATTTCATTTTCAAGTTTAGAGAACTGAATGAAACTAATGTTTCATCTGACGTTCAGCAGAAAATGACCTGCTCAATGAAATAATCACTAGAGGATCCTACTCTGAAAGAAGAGATTTATCATTAAAATCTCTAAATTGTATGGCTATGACAGAAGAAAATTTAAAAAAATATAAGAGTAATAACAGTATGGTGAAATAACTAGCGAAAAACTTGACAAAAAAAATACGTCTCCAAGAAGGAGTTGATGGAATCAAATGAAACTTTATATGTGTGAATCTAATGATGATCTATGTGCTTACAATATTAGTACGAAAGAGACAATGAAACTGTGGGAGCTGCTCACACTTGTCTGTGGATCAAACTGGTGGCCATGTTTGCGTACCCTCATGTAACCTCTGCTCCCAAGACATCCTAGCAGATAGGCTAGAATGGCCTAGATGATGAGCAATTTGTCAAAATGGCCATCCTGCTTCTCTCAGTCCAGTGATGTGCCCCCTCTTAGAACTTGTCAACTAGTCAAGTAGTCTCTGGCACCCTTTTTAGAAGGCAACGGGCCAAATACTTTTACGCCCACTTGTGGCAAGACCTAGTGACTAATCAGGTTGCACCTATAATCATTTACATATTTGCTGAGACATACCTGCATACTGAGTTTTGAAGCTATCTGATATTTCTTTCTGGTTGAGTTTTTTTTTTTTGTCAATAGACCTGACAGAATAACAGATGTGCAGGTCGGGGGACACCTGGGAAATAGTGACCATAATATAATAACCTTCCAACTGTCATTCAAAAGAGCGTTTCTTCAGGGAGGAACAAAAATACCAAACTTCAAAAAAGCAAATTTTAGTCAACTAAGAGAGGCCATAGGCCTAACTAACTGGGACAAAGTCCTCAAAAATAAAAATACAGCCACAAAATGGGAGATTTTTAAAAGTACCCTAATATCTAATTGTGAGAGGTACATACCTTATGGGAATAAAAGGTTAAGGAGCAAGAAAAAAACAATGTGGATAAATAGAGCTCTAAAGAAAGCAATAAATGACAAACAGAAAGCATTTAAATCACTAAAACAGGAGGGGAGCGAGGAAGCATTGAAAAACTATAAGGAAAAATATAGAATATGTAAAAGACAAATAAAAACAGCCAAACTAGAGACCGAGAGATTAATCGCCAAAGAGAGTAAAACTAACCCTAAAATGTTCTTTAATTATATAAATGGTAAAAAGTATAAACCTGAAGGTGTCGGCCCCTTACAGAGTAATGAGGGGGGAGTTGCAGAGAGCGATGAGGAGAAAGCAAAACTACTAAATATCTTTTTCTCCACTGTATTCACTGAGGAAAATAAACTGTCAGATGAAATGCAGAATATAAAAGTAAATTCCCCATTAAAAATTCCCTGTCTGACCCAGGAAGAAGTAGAGTTGCATCTTAAAAAGATTAAAATAGACAAATCGCCAGGACTGGATGGCATACACCCCCATATCCTAAGAGAATTAAGTAATGTCTTCGCCAGGCCCTTATTTCTGATATTTAAGGACTCTATACTGACAGGGAGTGTTCCATAGGATTGGCGCATAGCAAATGTGGTGCCAATATTCAAAAAGGGTCCAAAAACAGAGCCTGGGAACTATAGGCCGGTAAGTTTAATATCTGTCGTGGGTAAACTAAACTAGTAAAATAACTCCATATCAGCATGGCTTCATGAGGGATTGGTCATGTCAAACCAATTTAATCAGTTTCTATGAGGAGGTAAGTTCTAGACTGGACCGCGGCAAATCAATGGATGTCGTATATCTGGACTTCTCCAAAGCATTTGACACGGTACCACATAAAAGGTTAGTATATAAAATGACAATGCTTGGCCTGGGAGAAAATGTCTGTATGTGGGTAAGTAACTGGCTCATTGATAGAAAACAGAGGGTGGTTATTAACGGCACATATTCAGATTGGGTCACTGTCACTAGTGGGGTACCACAGGGGTCAGTATTGGGCCCTATTCTCTTCAATATATTTATTAATGATCTTGTAGAAAGCTTGCACAGTAAAATATCAATTTTTGCAGATGACACTAAACTGTGTAAAGTAATTAACACAGAAGAGGACAGTACACTGCTACAGATGGATCTGGATAGACTGGAGGCTTGGGCAGAGAAGTGGCAGATGAGGTTTAACACTGACAAATGTAAGGTTATGCATATAGGAAGGAATAATGCAAGTCACCAGTACATACTAAATGGTAAAATATTAGGTAACTCTGACATGGAAAAGGACCTAGGAATTTTAGTGAACAGCAAACTAAGCTGTAGAAACCAGTGTCAGACAGCTGCTGCCAAGGCCAATAAGATAATGGGTTGCATCAAAAGAGGCATAGATGCCTGTGATGAGAACATAGTCCTGCCACTTTACAAATCACTAGTCAGACCACGCATGGAGTACTGTGTACAGTTCTGGGCTCCTGTGAACAAGGCAGACATCGCAGAACTGGAGAGGGTTCAGAGGAGGGCAACTAAAGTAATAACTGGAATGGGTGGACTACTGTACCCAGAAAGATTATCAAAATTAGGCTAATTCACTTTAGAAAAAAGACGACTGAGGGGAGATCTAATAACTATGTATAAATATATCAGAGGTCAGTACAGAGATCTCTCCCATGATCTATTTATCCCCAGGACTGTGACTGTGACGAGGGGACATCCTCTGCGTCTGGAGGAAAGAAGGTTTGTACACAAACATAGAAGAGGATTCTTTACGGTAAGAGCAGTGAGACTATGGAACTCTCTGCCTGAGGAGGTGGTGATGGTAAGTTCACTAAAAGAGTTCAAGAGGGGCATGGATGCATTTCTGGAGGGTAATAATATTACAGGTTATAGTTACTAGAGATGGGTCGTTGATCCAGGGAGTAATTCTGATTGCCTGATTGAAGTCGGAAAGGAATTTTTTTCCCTAAAGTAGGGAAAATTGGCTTCTACCTCACAGGGTTTTTTTGCCTTCCTCTGGATCAACTTGTAGGAAAACAGGCCGAACTGGATGGACAGATGTCTTTTTTCGGCCTTATAAACTATGTTACTATGTTACTATGTTAATGAATGTATATATCTATAATCAGTTTTCTGTGGTATAGATATTTTATATTTAAGTTATGTTTTAATTTACATATGATCTTTGAGCTTGAAAGAGTCTGAGAGTCAAGAATATTTAGACATAGTAAAATTGATTGAATTAAAACTGAATTTATAAAAATAATTTTGAATAATTTATATATAACATAGAAATAATTTATTAATCTAAAATCAGATCAATGTCTTTTAAAAAAAGATGTTATTAAGTAAAAATAATAGCCATGTAGAGTTTGAAAATGATAACTTGAATCTGAATACTGCCCTGGCTTGTTAAAACAACATTTTACAACAACATGAAAAGACAGCAAAATTGCTGTTTTGGCACCGCTGACCTTAAAATAGTTCCTTAGGAAAGAAAAGGTCACAGTATAAGTAATATTCAAATTTATCATTCACATCGTTTCAAAGTAGGAACTGTACAGCACACATCATATCATAAACCCAAAATATAATGCAGGCTCACTCCTCAAAATAGGCCTCATGCATATGAAGCGCAAAAGCATACAGATGGCATTTCAGGTCTGCAATGTAACCTGTGTGGTCCCTCTGTGCTCCACAGGGGAAAAAATAATGTCATAATAAATCTAAAAAGCATAAGAACTTTATTTCAGTAAAAAGGCAGATGTGGCTGATGTCTAATCACCCAATGCTAGAAGGCAAACCACATTATGGGTTTAAAACAAGGACAGATTAAATGCACTATAGGCCAATGGCTTTCTACCCAACTTGGACCGACCCCCATCCTTGATTTCTGCCTAACATTCCCTCTTCCATGTGCCACCCAACAGTTATTTTTGTATGTTTTCTTCTGCATGAAGCAGCTGTGGTGAGGGCTTATGCCTCTTCCTAGGCCATCCAACATCACATTCATCAGTCATGTGGCTTAGGAGTAGCTCAGTCCCATGTGAAAGGGGCTGAGCAACAATACCAAAAACAATGGACAGTGCTAAGCCTGGTACACAGGAGGACACAGCAACAAAGCAAAAGGCAGGAGGTGGGGGGTTTACACTGGAGAGCAGACCCGCAGAGCAGTTCTGAACTGGTTATAGAATAGAGGAAACATAAACTGTGTGGACACAGCTTAGGGGGACACTGCAGCGCTGCTGAATGCATTTTGTAATATTGGCATTTGGGGTGGTGGTGGGCCCCACAGAGAAGTTGGACCTGGGGCCATTGAGCCATAACACAGGTCAGGTTTTAATTTGTGTATCAAGGACCTCTTGTCTCTTCAGCTTCAAAAGTTTGTCTTTGGTCCCCCTGAAATACTTTACTTTTATTGAAGAAATAAAAAGTTGTCATATGTTATAAATTTCAGATCAAGTGTATTTTATAGGAGAATGTGTCTGGAGGTTGTCCTGTTTTGAAATTTCTCCATGAACCTACAGTTATTGTATATGACTTCATTCAAACCTAGACTAGGCAGTCTAAAGATGGACCCATTTTTTCAAAGGGTTTGACACTAGATTATAAATCTGGCTCACCTTTAGACTTTCTATTCTAAGTTTACACCACTAAATAGTTGACTTACTTTGGTCCATGGTGCTCATGCCATATTCTTTTCCACCTAAGTCATGCCCATTTAAGGCTAATTCATACCAACTTGCCGAGTGCACTAAAATGTGTCTAAAATCCTTAATAGTAAATTTGCCCCATAGTCTATGAAGTGAACTGAGAACTCTTATTTTTCTTTCACAGACTCTGTGAGAAAGAAATCTCTGTGTGCCTTCATGTCAAAGTACACACAGGTACGCAAAGATTTTTATGGACATTTTAAAATTGAACAATTAAGATCACAAATTAACTTCAGCACATTTGCTGCTGAAGTGTTTTTGTGAAAGTAAAGGGGTTAAAGTAAAGTATTTTCTCTTACTCAGTTTTGCACTCACCTTAAGGTTGCAAATTGAACTCAATTCACATCAGAATATAGTCTGCACACCCAAGTAACCTACCAAGTTCTTGGCTAATAGGTAGGTAATTACTGTGCTTTACATCAATGATAAGGTTAAAGACTAATAACAGTCATGGATTCTTTAGAGCAGACAAGGAGTAAACATACAAATATAAAGCTTTAATTTAAAAAGTATAAAGCCTACAAATATACAACAGACAAAATAAGATGATTTAAGAAGCAAAACAGTTACAAAAAGAGGGGGTTGAAGTAATAGAAAGAACTTCCTACCCCTTTCTGCTACCTTGAGGGTAGGATGAACCATATTACCTAATTTTCATTGTGCAAGGCATATTTTTATAATCACAGTCCCTGACTCAGCTTTCTAGAGCTGCCCCTCAGATCATTATGCAATTGCAATGTCAGTGTGCTCACCCATGAGGGCAGATAAGGACCAGGAACCAAAGTGGGAAAATGAAGTATGGAATATATTAGCAGTGGGAAGGGTGAACCATTTTGTGATCAAGAAGTTCAACCAACCAGAAATCTAAAAGTAGGGAGGATAGCTATTATACCCTTCTTGGGTTCCCTTTTCTAGTGATTGGTGGGTGTCCCAGCAATGTAGACCCCAGCGATTATACTTTTTAATTAGTGGGATTATCTCTTTTAAGTAAGGCTAAAGTTTTTCTTTAATTTGATGGCATCAGAACCTGCAGTTTTACAAACTCGTTATTTATTTCTCCATGAATAAAATGGAAAAACATGGCAATTGCATCATTTTCATTTAAACGCTAACTGGGCTCTACATGCTAATCTCTTAGCGTCAGGTAGGTCAATCACTATAGAGTGTAGCCTGAAATCTCTGCTGTAACCTTAAAGATTCCGCACATGAGTTTGGCTGATACATATACTTCAAAATATCAATATCAAAATAAATTAGTCCCGCTTGAGTGTAATATAAGGAGAGGTTCTCTCTCTTGATGATTCTTGGCTTTGCAAACTGAGATTATAGCATATTTATTCAGTTTTTGATTGCTGCAAAGGTTCATCAAGAAAAGTTCACTTTGATGTGAGGATTCTAACAAATTAAATATAATGTGATGATTAGAGATGAGCGAATCGAAGCTGACGAAGTGGAATTCGTTACGAATTTCATGGAAAATTCGATTCGCAACGAATGCGAATTTCCTGGCGATTCGTAGTAACAAATCTTCAAATCTTTTTTTTTTTTTTCCTAAAATGGCCTCATGCACATGGCATGACATGGGGGAAGGATCTCTGGGACAAAGAAGTAAACACCCACAATGCGATCACATGTAGACATGTAGCCAATCAGCAGCCAGCCAGGTCCTGTGATGTCACAGCCCTATAAATTGCTCTGCAGCGCTGGAAAGCGCCATTAGCTATTCATGTTAGACCAGAGGAGAGATAGGGGAAGCAATAGGAAAACGTTTCAAAATACAAGAAAAGAGATCAGGGATAGATAACCTGAATTGCAGGGATAGGAGAGGGACGATTTGTGGACAGAAAATCAGGCAGTGAATCGCTATCCATATACACTGCAGCAGCAGTGCCTCTTGTACAGCACTGCACTGTCTTCTGAAGGCTGTTTTGGGGTGCTTCATGCAAAGAAGCACCACTAGTGTCACTTTTTTGCAGTGCAGTGCAGTGAAAGAGGGTCAGAGCCTTGTTTAGGGGTACATTAAAAAATAAATAAAATATATATATATATATATATATATATATATATATATATATATTAGTGAATCTCAGTTTGTGGGGTTATTCGTTTTAGTTTAAAATAAGTATTTGTGGCCTCATTCGCCATCCTAGCAGAAAAGTGTGACATTGTTGTAAGGTAGTCAGTAAATATCATTTTAAAAAAAAAAAATATATATATATCTCAGTTTGTGGGGTGGTTAGTTTCAAATCAGTATTTAAGGCCTCATTCGCCAACCAAGCAGAAAACCGTGATATTGCTGTAAGGTAGTCAGTTAATATCATTAAAAAAAATAGTGAATCTGAGTTTGTTGGGTTGTCAGTGTTACTTTTAAATAAGTATTTTAGGCCTCATTCACCATCCAAGCAGAAAAGCGTGATATTGCTGTAAGGTAGTCAGTGAATATTATTTAAAAAAAAATATATATATATATATCTCAGTTAGTGTGGTGGTTAGTTTCAAATAAGTATTTTAGGCAGGGGCGGACACAGACAACAGAGGGCCCCTGTGCAAGGAATGTACCTGGGGCCCCCCTCCCCTCCCCTCGGACATAACTCCTTCTCCCCCTACTCAACCCCTCTGACATTTTATGCTCTGCCTCTTTCCTTTGCACTGTGCTGTAAAGTAAGGGCAAGGGCTGTTTTGTTTACATTTTTACACTCTTAAGTGGAGACGTCACTGGCACTGATGGGCGGCTTTACAGGCTAGGGTGGTGCTAAAGCCCGTCCATTAGTGCCGGTGATGTCACTGGGCTCACTGCTAGGCGGAAGTCCCCCCTCCCCATATTACCTCCAGTGGTAATAAGGCTCCCTATAGTGCCCTCAGTACTAATAAGGCCCCCCTATAGGGCACCCCTAATAGATATAAGGCCAATCTATAAGGCACTCCTATGGAGCTTTCAGTAGTAATGCCGGCCAACACTTCACACAGTATTTATAATGTTTCCTGCAGTGCCTCCTGTAATTATAATTCATCCTGCCGTACCCCCTGGAGTTATAATATTCTCTGTAGTGCCCCCATAAATTAAAATGCCTGTCCTCTCCCTCCAGCCCCATGTAAATAGCATCACTTCTCTCCCTGCAGTCTTCTATACCATGCAGTCCCATGTAAATAACACTAATCCTCTCCCACCATCTTCTATACAATACAGTCCTATGTAAATAACACCAGTCCTCTCCCACCAGTCTTCTATATGATACAGTCCCATGTAAGTAACTTAAATCTCCTTCTTCAGCTCCCTCCAACACATAGTCCCATGTATATACCATCACTCCTTACCCTGCAGACTTCTATAATATCCAGTACCATGTAAGTAGCACCAGTCATCTACCCTCAATCTTCTATAACATACAGTCCCATGTAACTAAGGGTACTTTCACACTAGTGTTTACAAATTCCGGTATTGAGCTCCATCATAGGGGCTCAATACCGGAATAAAACGCTTCAGTTTTGTCCCATTCATTGCTGGGACAGGTAAGAGACAGTGAGACAGTGTCTGACACATGTCGGGCCGGAGCGCGGTTCCGGCCCCACATGTACACCTGCGGCAGCACGGATCCGGTGGGACCCTTCTCCCGCCGGATCCGTGCTGCCGCTAGTGTGAAAGTAGCCTAACACCCCTCCCCTCCCTTCAGCCCCTCTAACATACAGTCCCAGTTAAATTACATATTCCCCCCGCCCACTAAGCAGGGAGGAGGTATAATGGGAAGAACCACAGCATGTCTCTGGCACTCACATTAATTCCACAGGTCTCCACTGCCCAGCGCTGCCTTTCTCTGCACTGGTCACATGACGGTGACCTCATCACAGGTCCTATTACCACTTCCAATGCTGAAAAGATCACATGACTGTGATGTCATGGAAGGTCCTTTAGCTTTGGTGTATAGCCAGAAAGGGCAGCAGTTTCACAGTAAGTCCTAACCAGGGTGAACCCCCCCCCCCTGGAAAGGGCCCCCTTCCTCTCTGGGCCCCTGTGAAGCTGAATCTGCTGCACAGGCAGTATGTCCACCCCTGATTTTAGGCCTCATTCGCGATCCAAGCAGAAAAGCGTGGCATTGTTGTAAGGTAGTCAGTAGAGATGAGCGAGCACTAAAATGCTCGGGTGCTCGTTATTCGAGTCGAAATTTTTCGGATGCTCGGGTGCTCGTTATTCGAGTCAAAATTTTTCAGATGCTGGGGTGCTCGTTTCGAATAACGAACCCCATTGAAGTCAATGGGAGACTCGAGCATTTTTTGCAGGGGACCAAAGCTCTGCACAGGGAAGGTTGCGTGAAAACCTGGAAACCTCAGAAAATAATGGAAACACCATGGAAATGGACAGGAAACAGCAGGGGCAGCATGCATGGATGCCTCTGAGGCTGCCTAATCCCACCATTACCTCAAATTCTGGGCAACAGCCTGGTGGTGACCCTCAAGACAATTGTGCTGACCCAGACCAAGATGGGCAAGGCACATGCATATAATAGTAAAGCACCCAACTAGGTGCAACGAAGGTCCACCACCGCCTGCGGGTGAAACCACTGCCCATGCTGGCACTGCTGTCCTATCCCCCGCCCCACGACGCAGGCATAAGCGTCTCCTTCCCCGCACCCACCCAGTAGTCCACAGCGTACACAAAGTTCTCCCAGCACAGTGCCCAGCTCCCCCCATCCCAGACGGGCAAACATGCACCCCACACCCACTCTGTCCACGGCAGACACAAAGACCTCCAAGCACAGTGCCCAGCTTTCCTAATTCCAGACGGGCTAAGACGAACACTGCACCAACCCATTAGTCTCCACACATAGATGGGTGCAGAGCCTTTTAGTGCCCCTCAAGACAATGTTTGTGTGCCAGTGTCAGGTAGTAACCCTCCTTGAAGTTGTTGGGGAGAGGCCTTCGTTGACCCTCAAGACAATTTTGTCCGACAGTGTAGCGGTGAGCCTCCAAAAAATCGTGAGTGAGAGCCTGGAGGTGATCCTCAGAAACAAATGGTTTAAAAAAAGCATGGTGGTGCACCCCTGAATGACAGTTTGTGACTGAGATTGCAGGTGAACCCGCTAAAATTGTAGTCTAGCACACCTTGGTGGTGAACCCCTAAATTACAAAGTTTGACTGAGATTGCAGTTTACAGCATGGGGGTGAACCCCACGATAACTTGTTAAGACTGAGATTGCAGTTTACAGCTTGGCGGTGAACCCGAGTGGCTTGGTTAGACTAACATAGCAGCTGAACCACCCAAAAATTAAGCCTAGCACAGCATGGCGGTGACTACAGTCCAGTTAGCAATTCTGTGGTGTGCAGTACAGTAGCCGCAGTCTAGAAAATATGTTTTTTCTATCACTTATATATACTACAGTCCAGTCAAAAATTGTGTGGTGTGCGGTACATTAGCCGCAGTCTAGAGAATACGTTTTTTCTCTCAGATACATCTAATACAGTCCAGTGAAAAATTACGTGGTGTGCGATATACTAGCCACAGTCTAGAGAATACGTTTTTCTCTCAGATACATTTAATACAGTCCAGTGAAAAATTTTGTGGTGTGCGGTACAGTAGCTGCAGTCTATAGAATACTGTTTTTTTTTTATTTTATGTACTACAGTCCAGTGAAAAATTGTGTGGTGTGCGGTACACTAGCCGCAGTCTAGAAAATACGTTTTTGGCCTCAGATAGTAATTCTACAGTCTACTGAAAAGGTTTTGGCCTCAGATATTAATTCTACAGTTTAATGAATACACAAAATGTTGAACCCACGGGCTAAGGGTTGAGGACGAGGACGTGGGCGTCCAAGTGATGTAGGGGGCAGAGGCCGTGGTCCTGGGCAGGGTGACACAGTACCTGCTGATGAGGGAGCAGTGGAACGCCACAGAGGTTCGCTCCCTAACTTGAAACCACAACAGTGCGAACAGGTGATGACGTGCATAGCGGATAATGTGTCCAGTAATTTATCCACCACCCAGTCTTCCACGCAGTCCACCCACGCTAGCCAAGGGAGTAGACCTCTGGCTCCTCTAGCTCAACCTCCTTCCCCCCAGCCTGGCCCCCCCATAGAAAATATGGATTCAGATCCGGCACACTCCCAGGAACTCTTTTCAGGACCCTTCCCAGAGTCACAAACCACTGCTCAGCAGCAACCAGAGCAATTGCTCTGTCCCGATTAGATATGAGTGAATCTATTTGCCGCTTCGTAGATTCGTATCGAATCTTGGGATTTTTCAGCTGCGTAGCGAATCCGAATATTAGGTGATTCGCTTCGCTTTTGTACGCATTTGCTACGTAGTGTGTCCTATAAATTATACGCTATCCTACGTATAATTTAGTTACTCTATACGCTGTCGCATACGAATTCAATTCAGCGATGCAGACTTTTCCCTGGCATTTACTCTATACCAGGGGTAGGGAACCTCCGGCTCTCCAGCTGTTGTGAAACTACAATTCCCAGCATGCTTCATTCATTTCTATGAGAGTTCTTAGAAGAGCAGAGCGAGTATGCTTGCTGGGAGTTGTAGTTTCACAACAGCTGGAGAGCCGGAGGTTCCCTACCCCTGCTCTATACGCTGTTGCGTACGAACTCAATTCAGCCATGCAAACTCCTCCCTGGTAGTTCCGCCCCTTTCTCCAGCGCGGGAGGATGACGAGGCAACTCAGGAAATTAAGTTGCGCATTCGTGCGCCTCATCCTTTTTTCCCCCTTTTCAGGTTATTTGGGGAGCCCCTTGAAAGAGGATTTTTTAAGGAACCTTTGCTGCTTTTTTTTTACCCATTTGGATTACAATTTTACCTATGTGGATTACAAATTGCGACTGAATTTGGGACTCTGCTCCAGTTCTATGACAAGCGTCAGAAGAAAAGAGACTTAAACGTGTCCGTGAGCATACTAGGTAGGTGATATTTGAATTTTTTATATTATACCTTTAATAATGTATTTGCACTTTACCATATATATGTCTCGAATATTCGCTCTGCCTCTGAGGAGTGCACGCCGTAGCCTCTCCTCGTACGTGCCTGCGTATTACGTAATCGCTTAGACAATAGTACGCTGAGATTCCTAAGCTATTTGTACGCTCATGCGTACGTCTTCTAAGAAGTTGCGTACATTTTGTAAATGAACGTTCGTTATTAGTGAGCGAATGTTCGCTAAT